>PVIU01021313.1:0-31853 GCA_004026605.1 Ondatra zibethicus
CACACACACACACACATATACATAAAAATAAGAAAAAGTCAAACTGCTCATCCTGATATTTGAGGCTCTGCAGGCTGAGATCTGAGTCTGTCTCCAGCTCTTTGTCTTTCTCAGTTTTTCTCTCTACCACACACTCTATCCTCTGAGAAATGGCTCACTGTTTCCTACTACTTTCCCTATATTCCATCTCATATATCCAGGTTTCCTCTACCATATCTGTCTTTAACACCCCACCTCTGTTTTAAAGCTAATTTAGAGTACCTCCCTGAGGCTGGAATGCTGAAAGCATAAATGATCTCCCTGGTCCTTGGTTCCCAGTTATTACCCTCACGCATACATGCACCTGGTCATTAATCTAGCTAGTACTTGAGGAGTAACTTTCCACGTGTCACTTAACAATAAGGTGTGTTCTTAGAAATGTATTTCTAGGTGATTCCATAACTGTGAAAACATCATACTTTCCTAAACTAAGTCAGTTACAGCATCATTAACCAATACAGTCCATAGGATAACCCAAAGACAATTTTACTACTGGTAAGTCCTCTGGCAATCTGTATGCAGCTATACCACTAAACAGTTACACCTAAACCATACAGAGCTCATAAAAAGCCGTTCCACTGAAGACTCACCATGGTTGACTAAACAGATACATCACTGAAGAGTTCAACCTCATTCCACTTTCTATCTTTTGCACATCCTTGAGAAGGTAACAATTTTGTGAAGGCCCATGGGACCTGTGAGCTTCATGAGACCCGTAACCCTTAACCACTGTGAGCACTGTGAGCATCCCAGACCAAACTCCTGCCTCCTTAGCCTGTAGAACAGAAAATCTATGATGAGAAAAATTGCACTTAGAGATAGAGAAAAATGTCAGGGTATAAGTAAGAGTTATCCAATGACAGAGATACAGAGAAGGGAAGTGGAGGTGGTAATCATATAGAAATATATGTTTATTGGAGGTTTAGAAAACTGGATGACCTTTTTGAGAAAACATCCAACATATTCTATGTGAGAATCCAAACTTACAGGGTGCATGTATCCAAGGATACTAGAGTCACAAAAATATCAAAAAGGAAGTCCAAAGAAAAACCATCATACTGCTAACTAACCTGTAACATGAGCATCTAGCACCTTAGTAGCCTGACACTGAAAAATACAAATTTTAGTAATTCCTGGTCTTCAGAGTAATGAGTATTTGATCTGGAAGAGTACACAAATATTTTCCCTCTAAGCTCAGCATGCTCCAAGTATATAGTGTTCACAGTTCCTGGTAAAACAGGGTTGATTATGTTCTTGTCACTGTTCCCTGACATTTGAGAAGAACTAAGAGTCGAGTGTAATGGAATATTCAATCAGAATTTCATGTACATTCTGCTGATGTCAGTGGGTTGGCATTAATTACAATGAGAAAAGAATATCTGATATATCAGGAAGAAAAATCAGCCATGTGGAACAGCACACAGCCTCTAGTTTAGATACAAATTCTGAATCTTAATTCAGAAAACCTGATGTCAATAAAATCAACACCATGAAAACTTTTTGACCTTCAGATAAAGCCTTGCTGATGTTTTACATTTATTCCACAACACACTAGAAACAAAGAGAGTCTATGCTTGCCTCCCTGAGGCCTTGATAATTCTCTAGTGTTTTATGGAAGAATGAGTTTCAGTTTCTCAGCAGCCCATTCAGAATGGTGTGACCAAGTACAATCAGTCGTATTTATTTGTACTGCAGATTATCTGAAATGATCATCTTTTCATGTACAGTGGATATTAGAAAGGCAATGGATGTTTTCATGCTGTATAAAACTTCCTCCAACAACCATCCCCTAGTGATATATTTGAAATAAATATATGCAACTCATACAGAAAATTGTCTCATTCTAACAACCCAAAAGCTCAGTGTTCTAGAAGTTCTTAGTACTATAGACAGACTTACAGCTCATCTTGCTCACATATATGTAGACACAAATTCAACACAGACACACACACACACCTATTAAACACTCTCAGATACTTAACTGATCAGTAGATTCTGAAATACAGGGAAGACAGGTGGAAACAGAATAAATTAGAGGTTGTGAAATGAGTGTAGGGAAAACCATAGAAAATAATATAGAGCCAAAAGGGAAAAGGCAACCCAGAAAATATTTGCCAAAAAGATTTTTTTTCCTAGAAACATCTTGGATAACTAAGGAATTTTGAAAGAGTGAGAGAGCTCAAGACGGAGTTCTCTGAAGCACCAATACATAAAGTAAGTATTCCGACAACATGATAGAAACTCTGTTTCAGAAATAAATAGAGAAAATGGGATAGAAAACTGAATGGATGGATGAAAAGTAAACACTAAGACCAAAATAGAATTATAAATTTCAAAGAGGACTGACAAATGATATGACAATTTTAATTAAGATATTATGAATTACAGAGTGGTTTTCTTTTGTAGCATTTTATTAGGTTGATTTCTGCATTTTTTCACTTTCCTAATTATTTATCAGGAGCAAAGCACTTTACTAATAGGTAAGATAGAAATAAGTGTGTTAATTTTCTATGTAACTTACCCAAATGGCACTGATTTAAAAAGAACTCAAGAGTGGAGCTCAAAAGGTATGAGGCTGATTATTAATCAGTTGCGGTGCAACTGGGTAGATTTGAGCAAGTCATTTGATATTTGTAATAATATCATTACTTACTGTCTAACATATGTCCCTGGGCACATTGTTCATGTTAGCCCATTTAATATTCCATCAATTAAGTATATCAGCATTGATCTATAGTGGTATGGATGACAAAATTATGTCTTAAAGAAATCAAATAACAGCCCAAATTGCAGCCAGCAAAGGATAGAAGTAGGGGGAAAGTCTAAGGGTCACTCATGTGCCTTCTAATATTTTCACCTGTCAAACTAAAACTTCAGGTTAATGTATACTGTAATTCTCAAACTTCTATTCAGAATGTGAGCTTCCATGAAACCAGGACTCCATTATTCCATTAGCTCTCTCTCTCTCTCTCCCTCTCTCTCTCTCTCTCTCTCTCTCTTTCTCTCTCGTTGTGTGTGTGTGTGTGTGTGTGTGTGTGTGTGTGTTGGTGCTTATAGCACATAGTTAGAACTCAGTAAATGCTTACTGAACAAAAGTAAATAGAAAGGATGTTGAATTCATATCTTCAAGAGGCATCAACACAATTCTCAATGTCACCACCTCAACTGACTTTTCTTTGATGTTTGAAGTGAGCTTTATTTAAGCTTTGCATTCTACTTCATAGTATCAAATATGTGTTTTTTTAATATTTTTATGGTTTATTTAACTTTATTTTATGTGCTTTTTTGTGTGAAGGTGTCAGATCCCCTGCAACTGGATCTTCAGACAGTTGTGAGCTGCCATGTGGGCGCTGGGAACTGAACCCGGGACCTCTGGAAGAGCAGTCAGTGCTCTTAACCACTGAGCCATCTCTCCAGCCCCCAAATATGTGTTTTAAACATAAAAATATTTTTTTTAAATTTCAGTGGTTTGAATAGTAATGAACTATTCAATCTTTAATGAAACCTCTTTTCCATTACTAAACACTTGAGTGAACTTAACATGTGGGGAAGAGTTAGCACACACCCTGGCAAAGGGCACATACCTAAGTGGCTTCTGCATTCCCAGCAGCTTTGAGATGTTTTGCCTTCAGAACAGAGCAGTCCGTCAGACACAACCAAACAAGGAAAACATCGGATGAGCTCTCTTTGTTCCAGACATGGTGATTTTATGCCTTCAGTCTGAAACTACATTAGGGTTTCTGGCAGCTGAAATAAATTGGCTCATTTTAAGTTTGTAATGGACCAAAAGCCCTAGATCTGTTTTTTAAAAACTATTGCAAAACAGGCATTCCCATCTTATACTGGCATATTTTTATTTTTAACATGCATCCAGGATTTTCTATTTCGTTCTTAATAAAAATCAGTTTCAACTCATCACACTCGAGTTTTTCTCAACCCTGTGTGCCATATATCACAGTAACCATTTCTCCCTGAAGAAAAATTTAGATATGTTCATAATGTATTCATATATGGTATGTATTACAAAAAATATGCAGATCAAAACCCTAGACACAATTATCTGGGATAATATATGTTGCTTCTGTCTGAAAGAGAAGATTTACCTCAGAAAAGCAACCTCACAAAACCCTTGGGAAAGTATGAGACATAGATTTTTCTAATGAGCCAAGTCTGTATTCATGTGTATACAGATCCACACAGTCATATGCACACATGTTTTGTCCTCAAGAACATTGTTTAACCTCTTTTGAGATACGATCTTTCACTGGCCTAACACTTACCCATTAGGATAGACTGACTGGCCAGCAATTCCCAAGAATCTCTTTGCCTTCCCCCTCTTCAACAATCAGATTATAGACAAGTACATGCTACCATGCCTGGCACTTTTACATAAAGTCTGGTCCTCATGCAAGAACTTTATCCACTGGGCTATTTCTTCAACCTGAGACATGTTTTTGCAATGCTAAATAGATTATCTATAAAAGAAGATCGCCTGACAAAATTGGAAGCATGGGGGCAGGGGTAGAAGGAAGAGGAGAAGGGGAGGGTTGAGGAGAACTTGAGGGAATGGGATATTCAAGATGGAGGAATGACAGATATGAGAGCAAGGAAAGAGATTTTTTTGATAGAGGAAGCCATTATGGGGTTAGCAAGAAACCTGGCCCTAGAAAAATTCCCAGGAATCCACAAGGATGAGCCCAGCTAAGACCCTAAGCAATAGAGGAGAAGGTGCCTGAACTGGCCTTGCCCTGTAGTCAGACTGATGATTATCTTAAATATCACCACAGAACCTTTGTCCAAAAACAGATGGGAAGAGAGGCAGAGTCCCACATCAGAGCACTGGACTGAGCTCCCAAGGTCCAGCTGAAGAGTAGAAGGAGTGAGAATATGAGAAAGGAGCTCAGGACTATGAGGGGTTCACCCACTGAGACAGTTTGCCTGAGCTAATGAGAGCTCACCAACTCCAGCTGGACTGGGAGTGAACGAGCATGGAATCAAACTAGTCCCTCTGAATGAGGTTGACAGTTGGGGCAGACCACTGACAGTGGCACTGGGATTTGTCTTTACTGCATGTACTGGCTTTTTGCGATCTTTTTCTCTTTGGATGTATATCTTGCTCAACCTAGATGTAGTAGGGAGGGCCTTGGACTTAGGGTGCCTTGTCCTCTCTTAGGATTGGAGTGGGGAGAGTTGGGAGGGTGTGGGGAGAGAGTAGGAGGAAGGGAGGGAGTGGGAATTTGGATTGGTATTTTTTTGAAAGTAATAAAATAATTTTAAAAAGAAAAGATTGTACACACTAAATCAGAAAAACCAACAATAATCCATCAACATGTTAGTTATTTACTAATTAACCACCTGTATCTCCCTCTATTTTGACCATAAGATAAAAGAAATAACATTGACATTGATTATCAGCTATACTAAAATGAAAGTCTCTTGTAAATAACTGGGGTATTTCTAATTTTTAATTAGGTTAATATGGCATTATTTAGAAGGTTTGTATTGTTTTACTACCTTTTCTAATATGTCAAAAATAATTAGATTTTCTCTGGAAATTAATGATTATTTCTATAGTGTAACAGTTTTAGGATTTGCATTTTTCCTCTCTCTTAAAATTGAGAGCAAGTTTATCTTTGTATAGCAGAGTATCCTTTCCTCCAGACTCCCACCTCTGCGAATCCAGAACTTTCTACTGTTTTTTATTCAATACTGCACAAACTTCCTTCATATACACCAGAGGACATTCTTTGCCAAGGTAGCCTGCTAGTCACCTGAGTAGGCCAGGACTTTCTCTGAGGAATCCCAAGGAGGGAGCAAGTCTTGTAGGTAGATTTCTTAGCTTGTGTAGATCCTGAGGCATGTTCGTAGTCTTTCGGGCAGACCTAGATAGAAGGAGACAATTTCAACATCAGAATTATTTCATCATCATTGTACCTCTGCTTGCTCTCCTCCCTTCCAGCCTCATCCCATACTTCTAGTCTGTGATTTTCCCAGAGGTTTCCCAAATATGCTTAACCTATAACCTCACATATGGGAAATAAAGGGAAGATCAAGAGTAAGACATTTTCTCCAGTTTCCTAGTACCACTCCTTCTATGTGATTTTTCTGTAATTACTGGCAGGGCCAGATGCCCGATAACATCACTATTTCTTCCTTTATACATATAGATAATTCACTGTACTTACACTCAAGAAAACATTGTAAACCTGCATGGAGGTCATGCTTTACAGCACTCTGACTCTCAAAGGAGTCATGCTATGTGTAGCTTTTGTAGTTGTTCTAGCTACAGGCAGTCAGTGACTTTTGATAGAGAAGGGATAAGTTTGCTCTAGTAATCCAGTTCCAAGGGATCAGCCCTAGACACCTTACAAACAATGCTAAAAGAACTCAATAGGCTGTATATACGCATATGCATATATACAGGTGTCACAGGTGTCACTAATAATTAAAGAATAAGCCATTAATTTGGGAGGAAGAGAAGAGATACAAGAGTAGTTGGAGAGGGAAAGGAAGGGGTGCTATTGAAGCAATACTTATGTATAAAGTTCTCAAAAAATTAAAATTCCTCTTCTCAATGGAAAAGTGGGAAGAAGGCTAAGCAAGGTTGTCTTTTACTATCTTGAGATACTTCAAGGTCACAATGAAAGTCTTCCCAAAGAAACTTGAGATTTAAAAAAAAATGTAGTGCTAAGACTGAGCAGTATCCAAATAATGAAAGTTATATCAACTATCTATAAGATAGTTGCCACACATTCATAATATTTAAAGTAATTAAGAAGCTTGGTGAGTATTCAAATTGAGTTTTGTCAATCAAGTTCTTAAAATCCAAGAATTCTATTAGTCTGCCAGCACTTACTCCCTTAAGTGTTTATATGGATGAGACACTGTACTATAACATATGTGTGTGTGCTTGTGTGTATATGTATATATGTATATTATATATGTGTGTATGTAGTGTTTGTGTGTCACAGAGAGAGAAAGCACAAAACAATTGTGTCTATACTATCAAGGAACTTAAAGCTAGAAGGAAAGAGTTGGACTTAAGCATGGGCAGGAACTTGATTACTCATCTTTCCTCTAGATTGAGTCAAGTAAAATTGAATTTCTTTGTGAACTCTCTCTTATAAGTACTACATTACTCTGCATGAGCCATGATCTATGGAAACACATTATGTTACACCACATTAATATTTAATTCATAGCCTAGGCCTCAGAGTTTTTAACGGATGGGCATGATTCCTCCCCCTGTACATTGCTAGCCAGATGGTGAAAGGAGTGGAACATCCCCACAGCTCCATCTCCTCCTTTCCCGCCGGGATGTTCCATGTAGAAGAACAAAGTGAATAGCTCCTTTTCAAAGGTTCAAGAGATAAGACATTGGCAGCAGAGGCATGGAGGGTAATGTGCTGAGTCTTTGTTGGTTCACATAGGATCCAGCCAGATTACCCTGCTAGAAAAGTGTATAGCTCATAGTTAACATTAGTCTTGGGAAGGACGATATGAAAGAACCCTCCTCTGAAGCTGCCACATGAAAATCTAGTCTAAATACTCATAACTCTAAGCTGTACAAAACTCTGAGAAGCAAAAGAGTCCCCAAGGTTCATGTGGTAATACTGAGGCAGACTTAAGGATGTGTCGCTCTTAATGGGCACAATGCCTGTTCTGGCAAAACACAAATATGTTGGCTACAAATGTTTGCTACATGCTATCCCACAAAGACACATATAATAAACTTTTTCATGAAATTCAGTTTAAACAATCCATTCTTTTTTAAAACTAGTATACCATCTCTTTTAGAAAGTTGAGCTACTAAACATGTTTGTTTAAAATAGAAAACCTGTTTCTTGCTATTTATTATTATTGAAGTGAGTCAGGGGTAGCATTGTTGTATAAATAGGACATATTGGCATCTTATTTGCTATGGAAAAAATACTTATGGAACCAATGTACCATAAGTACATTTCACTCCTGTACCATAGTTTGCCTGTGGGATTTATGAGATAATAAAAGGGAATAAAAGCATTTTTTTCTGATCCTCTGGTAGTTCTTTGGCCTGAAGAGAATTATTTAACTTTATTGAAGTTCAGTTTCTTTCTTCTCAAAACAATTTCCAAAAGAATTGAGTTCCATGATGCATTCTGGATACCTGGCCTGCAGCTGGCATTTGGGAGTATCTGGAGGTAAATAGAGTTCTTACTGGAATTACAACAGTTATTCCCAACAACGACATGGAACATGTGCCACTACTCTGGGCTCTTGCAGATTTCATTCCCAGGTCTGGTACTCTGCTTACAGGAGTATTTCCCACTAACTTTCATTACTAAATATTCTTTGGGTAGTTGAGATTGTATGCAGATATGGTGACAAGAGTCAACAATAATCTTTACATAATATACTGTGTGAGTGTGTGCCAAGCTAAGGATTCTGGTTGTGCTTACAAACTTTACTATACTATATAGGTTTTTCTGTCATAGTAGAGGGCCTGAAAGTCTAGATTTACTCAACCGGAGAGGTCTACTCAAGCCATAAAGTTATCTAGAAGATGGTGTTAATAGTGTCATCTAATCTTATTAAATTTTAATCTTTATTCAGCTTCTTTTTGAAGTATAACATATCATAAATGTAAATCCTTCGAATATGGATTTTTCTGGCAATGCTAAATGTTGAAGGAAAAGAAATAATTCATGTCCAACACATGAAATGCTTAATACCTAAGTCAATGCCTAGATAAGTGGCCCTTCAAAGCCAAGAATTAATGTATCTTTGGCTTTTACTTTTCAATCACATTATGGTAACACTTTTTGCCAAAAAGGGAGGGACTGTTTAAGAAGACAGTCATTTTATTGGTTTCCTCCTCTCACTGAAAACTGTGACAATTAGCAATAAAGTTAGTCCCAATAAAAATGGAACCAACTGAAGTGAGACCATGCCATGTCATTGAAATAAAAATGAAACACGAGACACAATAAGGCAAAATACTGTAGTTCCTCAGGCTTATGACCACCAAATAAAAGCTTTTTGTTGGTTTTCTAGGTGATTAAACACTGATGGAGAGGGAGTTTGGGTTTTTTTGTTGTTGTTTGTTTGTTTGTTTTGATTTTAAGAAACTCACAATAATGCCATTTTATTTTTTTGAGGATTTTATATTTTGTTTAATACTTGCATTGTTTCTATAGCGCAATTATAGCAATCTTTAAGTTTACTTTTCATTACAAATATTTGTCAAGTTTTGTTTCAGAAACATTTTTCCTACTTTCTTGTACATGCACCCAGACACACTACAAAAAAATTCATTCATAACACAGTAAGGGCAAACATTACTCATGTAAACATCTTCCATTAATTTCCCATAATTTAAAAAAATCATAGAATTATAGATATTGAATAAGGCTCATAGATTTAATTCAAATTCCACAAAAGACCAAAGATGGTTTTTTTTTTCTTTTTAAACTGTGATGTGGTTGACTTTTGGTTACAATCAAGGCCGAAAGCATAGACCCTGGCTTACATTCCATAAACACACCTCACAACCCAATAAATGCATTTTGGGATAGAGAGAACATAGAAAACGCAGGAGGAAAAACATTTGAAGAAGGGAGCTAAAAATCATGGACATAACTTCATAACTTTCTTATGCAACTATAGGCATGCATAGTTCCTGTAGTGTCAAGATAAATATAGTAACCAAGGAAATAGCGGAGGATGCACTGGCTCAGTGTTCATATTGCTAGTGTACACAGTGAAAATTTGTCGGATTATTGTTTCAAAGATGGATTGGGGAACACACTTGAGTGGCATATTATTGTAAAGGATTTTTTAAATTTTTTTTGTTTTCCTTTCCTATAACTCAAGCGTCAGAAGAATTGGGAGGTATGTCTTAGGTACATGAATGGTCTTCATAGTAAAATGACATTTAACAACTGCGTGCGAAGTCACAGACAGGAGTCAAGGGTTTCCATTATCCGCAGAGGTCTCCCTCTCTGGTGAAGCTGGGTGCCTGGATGCATAGTCTTCCAGAGCTGAGACAGGATATGGACTGTGCTGAGAATGCCCCCCTCCCCCCCAACTCCCCCACCCCCACCGCCCCCCCGCCAGCGGCTGCCCTCCCTCTCAGGACAGAGGGAGATCAGAAGGCAAAAAGCATAGGTAAGTCTGTGAAGTCCCACCCCTGGGTCTGGACCCCAACTCCACTGAGGGTAACCTCCCTGACATTGTGACTAGGCAGTTAGGGGTGGCAAGTAAAGATTGCCGGGAAACCCACGGCCAAATCTAGTTTCTGATTCTGCTGCCCTGCAAAGAAATTGTGCTGATAACTGCACCGGTGTCTCTAATGTCTTGCACGCCCCTGAGAGGCCTGCAGGAAATCACTAAAAGGTAAACACACCTCCATTAGCACAGAACTTACCACCAGAAAGTGGCTGAGGCACTGGGGAAGCCTACCTTGCATCAGACACCATCCTGCCAATTCTTCTGTCTAAAACAAAAGATGTCTGGATTCTAAATCGCTATTCTCAAGACAGAACTTGAGGTGGCTGTTCAGAACAAACAAAACCCAGAGCTTTTGACCTTCTCAGAAGGTTTTAAGTGCGTTTTGCAGAAGATTAATAATAGTGCCACATACTGTCTCACAAGACAAACTTTTAATTCAGTGTTCATAATTGACACCCCCCCCCAGTCCTAGGGATGTAATCCAGGGCCTCTGGTTGCTAGGCAATTGTTGGACCACTGAGCTACATCCCTGGCTCAATGCAATTTTAATTGTCACAGTTAAATGTTGTAAATGGTTACATGGCCTTGTCAGTTAGCACACAAACACACACATGCACACACGTGTGCATGAGTGCATGTGTGTGTCTGTGTGTGTGAGGGGGCTTTGGTGATAAGCAAATAGTTTTTCAAGTGTGCTGAACTACAAAGGGTAATGAATCTGAACTCTCGTCCCAGTCAGGTTCAAAGAGGTCTTGACAAAAAAATTCCTTCTTAGTTGCTAGGGGAGATCTGGGATTAAGCAGGTTAAAATAAGAACAGGTACTAAGAAACTCAAGTCTTCCCTGCACTTTCCCTTTTTAGCCTCGTGTCCTAAATTCAATCCTTACATTTGCTTATTAGTTCAAACGAATGCCCCCACTAGGGGGCATGCTCTGTAGATTAGTTCCTATTCCTAAATCTAACACAGGTAATAATCGTTCATCAGAGAAAAGGTGCTAACAATGGATCAAGTCATGCGGGGTTGGACCTAGACAGCTCTGGATGAATGCCCTGGTGATCATGGCACCCTGGCTGTTTGGAAGACAGCAGAAGGGTAATCCTTCTCCCCCTACCTTGTAGACTCGCAATCCTGTCTGTCTGTGATTTTGATCCTGATGGAAGACCAGATTTGCCTGTTTCCTGTTTCCTTCTACAGTAGACGCGAAGTAGAAGGTGTTTTCTGAGGCTTTTCCACTTTGGTTCAAAAGAGGAAGAAACCCCAAACTGCACTGGCAGTTAATTCTCTCTACAAACCCTACCTTCCATAAATACTTCTCTGCCTCTACACCCGGCCGTTGCAACCTGCAACAGAACTGCATATCTTCGGGAGGGCGCGAACAGTGACTAGAATGGGTCCCACTCGGAGAAAGACACACAGACAGTGAAGCAAAACCGGAGAGGAACGCTAGACAGAAAGAGGAAGAGCAATCAGCTGGGCTGCCATTCTGCACAGACACCAAGGCTTCTCACATAGCAGAAAAAGAACTGACAGGAAGCATAGCATATAGGGAGAAGGAAGGCAGAGCTGCTCAGCTGCAGGAATTGCTTCCTGGGATCTGTCTAAGGGTCACGTACACAGCACTAGGCTTGAAGCCCGGACTGTCTTCCTCCAGCATGGAATGTGAAATGTAGATTAGCTAGCTCACCGGCCACAGTCCTTCAATCCATTTATATATTTTTTAAAAAAAGATGATTTATTTTTGGTGTGTGGGTGCACGCACGCCACACTGTGTGTAGTAGAGAATGGCTTTCAAGAGCTGGTTCTCTCCTGCTATGGAGATCCTAGGGATAAAACTCAGGTCATAGGCTTGGCAACAAACACCTTTACTTGCTAAACTATTTTGCTGGTCCTCAAAGCCCCAAAATTGCTCTCGAGTTCCACTTGAATGAGATCTCTAGAGTAGCCCTTTAGAACAGGACTTGAGGCTGAGGCTGGGCTTCACCTCCAGGTGTAAAAACCTGTGGGCACACCATCCGAGCTGGGACCTGCCCTCTCCTCCTCTGCCTCACCTCTCCACCTCGTCCAACAACCCGACTGATGCAGCTGAAGAAAGCCAATTGCCTTTGGGCCCGTTTACACGAAAGCACCTCTCAGAATTCAAACCCAGAGGCCCCCACCCTTCGGTCACCGTTTACTGAGTAGTCTCTACAGAATAGAAGCGATCCTATCCTGGCGACGTGTAGTCTAAAAACGATTCAGTTGTCTTGCAGGAGACCTCCTCAGAAGTCCCAAGGATGTTTCTCCTGAGGGAACTATCTTCTTAAGCTTTTCAAACAGGGCTGAGGCCAGCTCTCCTGGAAAACACCACCGCCTAGGTGCAGAGCCTGAAGCTGGGTGTGTCGGGAAGCTTGTAAAAGAGCCCAGGGTGCCGCTATCACAGCTGAGGGCTGACTCCTCCATTCTGGGGCTGTTTGATGGGCAAACTGTGTGCTGCCCCAGATGGAACACTTGCAAAAGCTGTTCTTAAGAGTAACGTGCAACTGACAAAAAAGAAAAAAAAGAGCAAACGTCCCTTGACCTGTCTCCTCCCTCCATCTCTGCCCATTCCCAGCAAGCATCGCTATCCATTCTGAGCTCCCTCAAATCCTAACCCAACTCAGGCCACAGGTAGCACTGTTGACAGCTGCAGGCCTCAGTAACGGTTGTTCCCAGGCTTTCTTGTGATGGAGCGACACCTTGGGGGAGATGTCCCCCAAACTCAGCATTCAGTCAGAGCCATCCAGGTAAGTTACAGATCTAATGTGCCAACCTAAAACAATGGTTGACTTCTGCAGTTGTGATTACATATGGCTTGGGAGGTGGCAATATACTATTGGTAGAGACTGCACAGGCGTGAACTCTTGGCTTGCAGAGCCTGGAAGCAGTTAAGTGCTCTGAGATCACGGTGGGGAGAAAGCTTTAACTACAGATCTGATTTGCACCTAAGCCATCAGCGCGTCTGTCTCCCTGGCACTGGTGTCAAAGAGCGTTCTGTAGTCCGTGCTGCAATGCACGTTGGCTGTTGTAGTTTGAATTCAGTGAGCTGGTGCCACAAGCCAGACTGCGCTAGGTTATGTACAATGAATGTGTACCCGAGGAGAAAAAATTGCCAGCACTACTGAATATACTGCAAAACTATCACAATGACTGCTTAGAAACACAAATTTTCCTCTCTTCTTGCTGAAAGAGTATCTTACAACTCCTTTGTAACTTAATGCAAACAAAGCAAATTCGTTTCTTCTCACATCTGAAAGCAAAGGTATCTTTGTTTACATGCGAGAATAATAAGTCTATAATAACAGTCTGGCCCTATGAGCCAGGACTTTATATCAGGACATAAGAATGAGATGCTAGAGAAAGAACCAGAGAGACCTGTACACTGATGTGAAGGCAGAATCCACTGGGAAGCTTTTTCTCATAAAGGATAGCTAAGATAGGGAGTGAAGCTAACAGAAAGGCTCAAAAGACTGGGCTTCAGTTCACTAGAAGAGTAACAACAAAAACAAAGCCATTCTATTGCAAGATACAGATCAAAGGTTAAAAGGCAAATGACCCTACGTTTATATAAAGATGTAATCGCTTCCTGCCCCTCAGATGGCAACATGCAAGGGTGACCGAACACCATTTGCAATGGCCATAGAAAAAACATCATGGAAAAAAAAAAAACCCATCAACGAAAAATGATTGAAGAATCAATCCTATTTCCCTTTTTCAGCTGAATCATTTGGTATCTCTGAACGTGGTCCAGATTTAGACTTCAACCATCAAAGAACATCATGCTGTCTACAGTCAACAGTACCTCTCAGTAAGGCGTTGCTGCAAGGCTAGCTAATTTTAAACCTGGAATGAGTAATAGTCAAACCTAGTTAGTATGTGAGAAAGTCATTGCTAACACAGGGTGAAAGGATGTGATGTCACAGCATGAACAGTCCCTGGTTGTCCCATTGTCAGATAAATGTAGTACATAGATCCAAGTTTCTACTCCAGGTCTCCGTACCCCAGGGCCAGGTCTTTCACTTTTGCTGGTTTGCCTGGAAGGCCTTCAGCTCCACCTGGTACCACTCGGGGGCTTCGGGCCCACTCTTCCCTGGAGGGCTGTGGTCATAGCCATAGACAACGGTCAGCTCTTCCTCAACCTCCACAGCTCGTAGGGTGCGGATGCACTTGATAGGCCCAAAACGGGGGTGGACAAACATGTCATAGATGCAGTTTGGCGTGAAGGAGTGATTCGCCTTGTGTCCCAAGGAGGCACAGTACTTGGATACGTGGTTGTAGGGCTCGGGCACATCAATGACTGTTTCCTCGTCAAGGGGGAGAGTGTTCCCAGTTAGGGCCCAATCCCTGCTGTCCACCTCTTGGTGTGTAATTCAGACTCCATTATAAAAAGACATAACAGTATTGGGTCCCACTGTTACCTTGGGAAACAGTCCTTCTCCGGCACTAGAGATGAGAGAGTCAGCAACATAAATCCTCTCAGACTCATAAGGGTCTGGAAGGAGGGCATCACTGGAGATGCAGGAGGAAGTTGATTTATCAAAGTGGTACACGGAACTTCCAGATGTCACTTCAAAGTGTGGCCTCCCTTCTTCGGTGGCCGTGAGGGTGGCCAGTTTCCCTTCGATCATCTCTCCATCAATAAACTTTCCATAGAGCGCTGTCCTCTGATCAGGGTAGACATAGGCCATCTTCTCTCCAGTCATCTCCTCATCTTCATTGACTTGCCCGACCAGGCTGCCTCCATCCAGGTAATGGATCCAACACACTCCTTGTCGAATGTTGTCTTTGTATTGTCCCTTGAAGATGAGCCTCCCGTCAGTGTCATACTTCTGGGCTAGTCCATTCAGCTCACCATCCACATATGTGCCTTGGAGAACACCTCCATCCTCATAGGTTTATACATCCTGGCCCTGCAGGGCATCATCCACGTAACATCCCTCCAGGGTACTGCCCACATCCATTCTTTTCTCCATGCATGAAGTTGCCCTCAAATCTGTCTGTGGAGGAGTAGGTAACAGTGCACAATCCGTGTGGTAACCCATCATCGTCCAGGTGCCGTTCCACGGCTTCCTCCACCATCTCATCATCGCTATCCATGGCGGCTGCGACCCTTCCCAGAACCGAGCCGGGTGGCCGGTTTCGGTCCCTCCGGGTGCTCGCGGCGGCTGACCAATAATGCCATTTTAATGCAGAAAACTCTCCAAATATATAAATGAACACATCTCAATGAAAGTATTCTGATACTGAAGAGAAGACATGGACAAAGTATCTCAAATTGCAGCATTTAGAGTTACAAAAAAACGTTAATATGAGGGCCAGGTTGGGGGCCATTTAGTGATAGAAATCTTGCTCGTCTGTGTGAGGCCTGGATTCAAACCACAGAAAAGAACAAAAGAAATGAAACCAAAACAGTAAAGATCAATGAATCATTAGTAGAGAGAAAATCAATTAGGAGCCTCCTATTTTGAATGTATTAGTATTTACTTTACTGACATTAAAGCAGATCAGAATTCCTCATTCATCATCCAAAACTGTAGATAGTCTCTAAACATATAGAAGAAAAATTTCCACACACTGGTTTTTATGAGCCAGTCTGTGTGTGACCATGTCCACTAGTCACATAGGTAATTGAGAAAACTGCTATCTTGTCATTTGATTGCCTGGATTTTTAAGAAATGAGACCCCAGTAGTTTTTCTTTCTTTTTTTTATTTTTTTAAGCCTCCTCCATCTCTTGAATGGGAACTACATGCTTCTCTTGTTTTCCATTCTATAGATTAATGTAATAGTTTATTTGTCTTTGAGAACTCCATACATGCACACAATGTATTTCAATTGTATTCACTCCCCATACCCACTCTCATGCTCTTCCTGCACCTTGGCCCATACATCCCACTCCCAACATCTTACTCTTTCTTCACATACACACACACACACACACACACACACACACATATGCACACCCACACATATACATATACTACTGAGTTTCTATTAGTACTGTTCATATGTTCATGGTGGTGGGATCATCTACTACAGCATAGTCAAACTACCAGTAATTCTACCTCTATAGAAAATTTTCTCTTTTGCCTGACAGTCACCGGTTATCAATAACTCCTCAGGTAAGGGTGGGGGAGTCTCGTGTCCCTCCCCATCCGTGTTGAAATGTTCACTGTCTAGATCTTCTACAGTTCTTATTCAGGCAACACCAGCTGCTATAATTTCTTTGGTTCAATGGTTCTGTCATTTCCAGAAAGCACTTTTCCCCCAAGGTCCCTGTGGTGGTTTGAAGGAAAATACCCCCAGAGGGAGCAGCATTTTTAGGAGGTGCAGCCTTGCTGGAGGAAGTGTATCACTGTGGGGGTGGGCTCTGAGGTCTCCTATGTGCAAGCTACTACCATTGAGACAGTCTGCTCTCTGCTGTCTGCATAACAACATGTAGCAGGACCTTCTCCAGCACCACGTCTGCCTGCACGCTGCTGTGCTCCTCACCATGATGATAATGGACTAAACCTCTGAAACTGTAAGCCTCCACCTCAGTTGAATGTTTTCCTTTACAAGAGTTGCCAGGGTCATGGTGTCTCTTCACAGCAATAGAAACCTAACTAAGACAGTCCTCCTTGGCTTGTAATTCTTTCTACCTATTCCTCCAAAACATTTCCTGAGCCTTGGAATGAAGAGATGTAGTACCTATGCCTCACTATGGCTGAGCCCTCCACAGATGTTTATTCTCTGCACTTTTATCAGTATCTATGCACGAACTGCTATCCACTGTGCAAATATGCTTCTCTGATGAGAAAGGAGAGCTATAGTGATCTATGAGTAGAGAAATAAATACTTAGAGGGCATTCTGGTACTGTTCCCAATTAGCAACCTGCCTGTACCAGGTAGCCTCCCTTTCTCCATAAAACAAGATAGAATACAACTCCCTTATAACAAGATGGAAAAAGATATGTTCTAGAGTACCTTTCCTTGTATCTTGGAATCAGGGGGCATTTCTTTTGCTTTGTACCCATATCCATACCTTGCCATGCCAGTAATTGCTCAAAGAGGCCATGTCATAGCTGTACAAGAAAACTGTTGATGAGGTTTTTGTTTGTTTGCTTCATTGGGTTTTTCCTCCAACAGCCTTATAATACCTCATAGACTATAAAATCTACTCAGCAAAGAGCATGCTTCCAAGACAGTACTAGCTTGATTTCTCCAAGTTATGTGACCAAAATCCTAAGCAATAGTGACTAATCACTAATTTCTAACCAAGAATAATAGCAGTAGATGGCATTGTTTGGGGGGTCTCTGGAATTGCCACCCCCAACCAACAACTCAAGAATTGATATCCCATAACTGACACTGGGTGTTTTATTTGGCAGCCTGTCTTTTATAATAAGAACATCGTCCCTGATGTAGGATGATTTTATTTAAATCCCCAGGTGTATGTGTGTGTGTGTGTGTGAGAGAGAGAGAGAGAGAGAGAGAGAGAGAGAGAAAGAGAGAGAGAGAGAGTTTGTAAAATAGCAAGCTTCTATGTGGCCTTTTCCAATATCCTTACTGTCTAAATCCCTCCACAATCACCCTTCCCTACCCTCTCATCTTCTTTCTCAATTAAACTTTACCCTTATTTGTTTTTCAATTGTTTGGTTAATTCTTTTTATCTCATTTGTTTGTTCATTTGGTTGTTGATTTTGTTTTTGTTTTTAAAGACAGGTGTAGTAATGAGGCGTGCCAGCCAAGTCCTGCCGCCTGGCTCTCGCTATGTTCCCAGTGCCCAGCTATCTTATACCCGAAATAATTACACAGAAACTGTATTCATTTAAAACACTGCCCGGCCCATTATATCTAGCCTCTTCTCGGCTAACTCTCACATTTTGCTTTAACCCATATCTAGTAATCTGTGTATCACCACGGGCTTGTGGCTTATTGGGAAGATTCTAACCTACGTCCATCTCAGGCCAGAGATTCATTGCGTCTGCCTGTTTGTCCATCTTCCCAGAATTCTGTTCTGTCTACTCTGCCCACCTAAGGGCCGCCCTATCAAAAGGCCAAGGCAGTCTCTTTATTCAACCAATGAAAGCAACAGAAATAAAGAAGGACCTCCTACACCAGACAGGTTCTCACTCTGAAATCCAGGCTGACCTCAAACTCAGGGAAATCCTTCTTCCTTGGCTCCTGAGTGCTAGGTAACAGGTTTTAGTTACCAACCATGGCTACTTGTTTTGTTTTTGAAGGGTTATTGGAATATTCCATTTCCTCGGATTGTGCATTTCCATTTATGACTTATGAACACACTGAATTTTTAAAAGAAATGAACAGCAAAGTCTGTGACTTCTCTTTCTGAAAAGGTCACAGCTCTCTGATACCAATAAGTTTCTCCTTTTTAATCAAGAATATGACTAAGCTCATAACAACCTAAGAAGAGATAAGGCTAAGTCAGAGAAAGATGCCAGAGCTGATACTAACGTTGAAGGCTGGGGCCATTGCACCAACTCTGGGCACAGCTTGGCACTTTTACTCCTATGAACCACCTCCCCTGCAGTCAAAAGGACCCACTGTTCTGTGCTCTGCGTTATTATTAAAGCATATAAAAATAAGAAATTAAATTCAACCGTCTGGCCTCAAAGCAAGACAGATGTTTAAGAAATTACAGTTAACTTTAATATATCTGAGCCTTGTTTTTCCCGAAGAGAGAGAGGAAAGGAAAAAAAAACTCACTAATGATGTTCCTGTAATTACAAGCTATCCTCCTGGAAGGTCATTCCAGGAAGGATTACTTGGTATTCAAAATGAATACAAAATCAGTGTCGAGCTGCCTAAATTGCTTCTCAAGCGTATTACTGTAATGATAGATAAATGTGAGAAACTTTGCTGAGAAAAATTGTATCCCTGAGACATCCATAACTAGTTTTTGCTGAGTCATCAGTGCCCTAATTACTCTATAGGCACACTCACTACCCTTCATTTCTGTTCAGGGTAAGTTCTGTCACTAATTTCATGAGTGGTTTCATTATTTTTACGTATTTTTAAAAGTAGGAATTTTTATAGAAACTGAAGGATGTTAGATTGTACTCATTTCAAAATATATATATACAACAATTTTCGGGGAAAAAAAGCAGTATGTTTGGAGTTTGACCATGAACAGTTCCATCAGTACACTGATTTTATTATCAGTGATTAAAGAAAGGCTTTAAATCCTGACTGTTTTTTTCAGTGGTGTGATTTACTTTGTTCTGTTTAGTTGATCAGTTGGGATAGCCTGAGACCATGAAATACAATAAACCATCAGCCTTGGTACTAATCATTAGGGAGAAAGTCATTAGCTAGGCTTAGTCATGGCCGTGAAACTGCACTCTATCCCTCAGGATCTTTGACTGCCATAATGTTATTCTCCACACTATTCTACACAAATTTTTAGAAAGTTCTCAATATGGTCATTAACATATCTATTAATATTTTTAAAGTTAATTAAAGTTAGAGGATGAAATATTCAGAAGGCTACATTAGTCGGCACTGGGAGGATCTACTGTGTATCGGTAAAGGGACTATGTACTTAGACTCTTTCATTTACAGGCTTCTTACTATGGAATGTTGGTAATACAGTGTGGAGATTTGGTAGTTACAAAACTACACTAACTTCTACTTTTTAGTTCCCAGGTTAAGAAGCATGGATGCTGCCATTCTGGCCTAAAACATAGTTCAATGCTGCACATCAGAAAACCACTCATCTTGGGTGTTTAACAGGTGTATAAACTTCGGGCAATTACTGACCAACATTGAAACAATACTGGATGGACAGGCAGGAAAAGAGATGGATCTGGATCTCCCAAGAGCATAGCCTCTGCAGGAAACAATGCTAGGTAGGACAAAGCGGCACTGTCTTTTATGATTTCCTGGGAACATTATGTAGACAGATCTGAGAGTTAGAAACTCTGTAAGGGTTGAAAATATTTTATTATTTTCACCTCTAAGAATTCAACCACATTCTCACAGTAAATAACTTTTACTTAAATCCCCTTAAGCATCCATTGGGGAAGGAAAGAGGCAACACTTTGAAACACGCCACAACCCCATGTTGTTGATGAGACATACTCACAAACAGAAACTCTTTTATCAGAGCTGAAGTGGCCTTATTGATAATAGAAAAGAGAAATACTCTACACTGGCTCACCCTAGTCAATCTGTTTCTCCTAGGAAGGGGATAAACAAAAGTACTCTGCAAATGCATTCTAGAGAAACAGACTTAAAAGGCTGAGATTAGCCACAGAACTGTAAAACGCCCACCCCTGCTCCATCCCTTCCCACCACATTCCTAAAGGCCTGGAGACAGCAATTCTCTTTTGTAGTAAGGAGGAGAGGGCTGCATTCCCGGAGCCCAGCTGGCTTATACCCGAAATAATTACACAGAAACTGTATTCATTGAAACACTGCCTGGCCCATTAGCTCTAGCCTCTTATTGGCCAACTCTCACATATTCGTTTAACCCATTTCTAATAATCTGTGTATCACCACGAGTCGTGGTTTACCAGGAAAGATTCAGCGTGTCTGACCTGGCAGCTTCATGGCAGGCGGCTCTCCCTGACTCTGCCTTCTCTTTCCCAGAATTCCGTTCTGTCTCCTCCACCCACCTAAGGGCTGCCCTATCAAAAGGCCAAGGCAGTCTCTTTATTCAACCAATGAAAGCAACAGAAACACAGAAGGACCTCCTACACCACTCTTTCACCGGGCATACATGTTTAACTACCAAGCAAAACGAAATTACAAGACATGCTCAAAGGAAAAAGAGCCAATTTTAAAACTACTAGTCAATGTCAGAAAGCACGGGTGCCAGAATTATCAGAACCCCAATTTAAATACAATTTAGATACAAAAGGACTCTACAGCATATCTCAAGCAGTACTCAAGTGTAGGTGGACAGTGTAAGCACAGAGATGAAATTCTTCTAAACAACCAGGAAGGAAAAAAAAACGTAACAAATGAAGAAAGCTTCTGATGAGTTTGCTAGTAGATCAGCCATGGAAGGATGTTTGGGCTTGAGAATACATTAACAGAAAGTCTAAAACTAAAGAACAAAGACTGGAAAACTAGCGTCCAAGGAATGTGGAATATTATTAAAAGGTGCAATGTACACATACATAGTGAGAGTCCAGGAGGAAAATAAAGTATAGAAAAAGAGAAATTCTAAGTGATGATGACAGAGAACTCATCCTAAGTCAGTGCCAAACACAAACACTCAGATGCTAGTGTTAGGAGGAAATCAGCCAGCTTAATTAACAAAAACTCCTAATTTGCATTCCAGCCAGGAGTGCACAAAGATTCCTCTCTTCTGTATCCTGGCCAGTATTCGCTATCTTTAGTTTCTTGCTACTAGGCCTGCTAACTACTCATCACAATGCTGCATCTCACTGTGGTTCTGATCTGCATTTCCCTGATGGTTAGTAAATACTTAGCATTTTTTTCATATGCCTGTAGCCCATTTGCATTTCTTCTTTACAGAAAAGTCAATGTAACCATATAGAACCTCCCCAAAATAATTTAAAGCTAAGACTAGCCTATTATCTAGTAATCTGACTACTGGATATGTATTCAAAAGAATAAAATCACACTTAGAAAGACATATCTATGATCTCAGGTTTATAAAAGCACCATTTATAGTAGCTGAGCTATGAAACTAACCAGAGTCTTTAGCAACTATTATATACTAAGCATACAACAACACAAAATGCTTCTCAAAATAACTAAAAAATGCGAGCTGGAAGTTTCCCAACATATAAATGTTTCGCATATTTTTAGGGTGTGTAAATGCTAATGACACTAATTTGACAATTCTATACTAAAGATATATATAAAATAATTGTACATTACTCCCATAAATATGTATAAGTATCATTGTGATGATCTAAATCGACAGTTGTACTTTAGGGGTCAGTATTTGAACACAGGATTTGAAGAGGCCACATTCTGACTATATCAATATATTAGAAAAACACAAATTAAAATCATAATGAGATACAACTATGTACTTAATAAAAGGCCAAAATCCAGAACACTAGCAACAAATATTGATAAAGCCATGTGGTAGCATGGCGGCTCGCTCACAGCTGTGGAGAATGCAACATAGTACAATCATATTAGAAGCCTGTTTGCCTGTTTCTTACAATCAAACACACTCCTACCATACAAAAGGGAAAGCTATGAAAACATTTTTTAAATTGGTGGTCCTAAAGCTGTGGGAGTGGGGAAGGAGAAATGAATATGTGGAGCACATGGGGACTGGTTAAATGGCGCAGTGGTTAAGAGTACATAATTTGTTTATAGAGGACTGAAGTTTTGTTCACAGCACCCACATTGGACAGCTCATAGTGACCTGTATCTCTATTTCCAGGGGTAAGACACCCTCTACTAGAATCCACAGACACCTGTAGTCACATGTAGATATTTCCACACATGTATGTATGCATAGTTAAATTATAAAATAAAAACAAAGGTATTAAAATGTGGATACACGGCAGCACATATTTGTTCAACCCCATAGACTGTGTAAAGAGGGGCCTGTAGTTTAAACTGTGTACTTCAGGTGATTAGGATGTGTTAGTGTAAGCTTATCACTTGTAGCATATAGGATATTGACAATGGGGGCATCTGTATGTGTGGGGAAAAGGAGGCATATAGAAAATCTCTGAGCCTTCCTTTCAATTTTGCTATAAGTCTCTAACTAGTCTAAAACATGTGCAGCACATCTAAGGATGCCAGGATGAAACCAACTTTGAATACTAACCTAAAAGAATAAAAAATAGCATAAGCTAAATACACATGAAACAATAGACCAACTATTAAACCTAATAGTTTCTTCAAAATTACATATTTTATTTCGTATATCCAATTGCCATTCCACAGCTGTATTAGTATTAGATTATAATATTCTCAGAAAATATTTAGGTTTAGGATTTTTTCTCATTGTTAAGGTTCACTTTTATTGTATATTCTATTTACATCTGATTGAAGTCTTGGTTGCGTCTTCATTTTTTTCCACTTCAGATGTATGAACAACTGTGCTCTACAACTAGCACATTAACACAACCATATCCACATGCCTCTCTCTCCTCCAGCATCAAAGAGAAAAAACTTGTGTCAGATTCTCCACAATGCATCCTAGTAATAAACAGCTCTATGCACATTAACCCTGGCACACATTGTGATTGGATGTACCATTTTATAAAACTCATTTAAGAAACTGTTTTATGTCACAAAAATCATAAGGCAAATATTATACTACATACCAAAAATACAGACTTCTTTGTAGCACAAATTCTAACTGGTCTTAATAATAAAAATCCAGAGTCAGATATCGAGGTAAATGTTGAAAGATAAGAAAAGTAGAGGAGCCAACCACTAGAGAGACTTTTTACCTCTACTGAATCCTCAGACCCAAGGGTGCAAGATCCTGCCTCCACAAATCCTCAGATTGAACGTACTGAGCTCCTGTCTCCTCTCACCTTATATTTCTCTCTCCCCCCAGCCATATACCTTCCTGTTGCCACCTCCCTAGTGCTGGGATTAAAGGTATGTGACTCCCAAACACTGGGATTAAAAGGTGTGAGCCACCACTGCCAGGCCTCCATGGCTAACTGGTGGCTTAACTTCACACTCCAATCTTCAGGCAAGCTTTATTTGTTAGATCACAAACAAAATATCACCACACATCTTACAGAAAGTGACAATATGAGATAAATGTCAGTGTCCCATGTTAACCAAATAAGTGTCAAGTTTCTTTGCTGCTGTCAGATCTACAATGTTGATTCATAGTCTTTCACAGTCTTCAAGAAATTACACCATCTCAAGATGAGAAAAAGTCTTACAAGTCAAAACTTTTAAACAAACATGAATTAAGTTTAGCAAAACAAGATGAAATATTAGATGACTCAGAACATCAAGGACTGTAGATTGTGCTCCATGCGAGAAATTGGGAGCAGAGTTGGCCCACTACTTATTTATGCGATGCTGACTAGTGTTTGCAGTGGCCAGTGTTTGTAAAGATTCAGGAAACAAAACATAGAATTCAAGTTTATTTTCATCCCTCTTTCTCTTTGCCAAATTAAAAAGTCACTTTGCTTATCTATAGAATATAGGTAAGATTTAGGGGGACTGCTCACTTACAGAATTATTAAACACTGTGAATTCCTGGGTATAAATAAAAAGAATTTATGTTCAATTGATATATATATATATATATATATATAGAGAGAGAGAGAGAGAGAGAGAGAGAGAGTAGCATATAGTATTACAGTTTTGTTCAACAATCCTCTTCTCTGGCCTTCGTGTATCCAGCTGGAGTGCCATTATGAAGCAGAAGCATTCCAGTTCACAACAAGATGAGCTCTCCCATTCCTGCTCTCCTAAAACAGCGTGTTAGCCTTTTGTTTTCCACTTCCCCTTAGAACAGAGCCATATTATAGTCACATCGTCCAGGGGTATAAACTAATCAAATGGAAAAGTGGTCTGCATTTAGTCAAGCAAAACGTCTTCCATCATGTGTCTTGTAAAAGAATAAAAATGTAGTGACTTGTGTTATGATGCTTGGCTTATTAGGGTAAGAAGCCCAAATACAGACTAATCTATCAACTGTTTACTTGAATAAATGCAAACAAGTAGATCATGTACACACAGTGAGTAAAGAATAAATATTTTCTGTGAAAAGAGGGTTTATTTTCTAATACAAAGAGAGCTATTGAATGTTATTTACATGTGCAGATAATTAAATCATTACATATGCATCTGTCATAACATCTGCACAACAAGTCTGGTGAAGTTATATATTTTTTTCTTAGTATTTAACAGCAACTTCACTAAAAGATGCTTTATATCAACTGTCAGTTTCTGGTCTGCTACCCACTTCCCAGCAAAACATGAGGCCCCGTTTTATAATCTAGTCTTTGGATACAATTGCATGTCATGTTTGTCCAACCAATTTTTTCTAATTTTTTTTTTACTTTTTTGAGAATTCCAAACATGAGCACGGTATTTATATATCTTCCACACCTCTGAACTCCTATTGTGCTCTTTTCAAATTCATAGTCTCTTCTTTAATTAGTAAATATATCAGTATACATATTAGTATATATCTGTGTGTGTGCGTGTATTTAAGTATGCACGTGTTTATAGTCCTGAGTCCATTAACATGTTTAACCAACACTGTATATTTTTTAGAAACTGCTTCTTTTTACTCATGACCAAATGTTTTTTCAACACTGACCAGCTTTGAGAATCACCATGAGTTTCTTTAAAAATTTCTACAATTCTTTTTTGGAAATTCTTATTGGCTATTTATCATTGGCTTTGGCATGCATTTTATATTACATCAACTTACTATATTATTGTAGGAGGCTGCTTGTTCATTTCCTGGCCTCCCAGACTCCCAAAATAACTACACAGAAACTGTATTAATTAAATCACTGTTTGGGCAATTACTTAAGCTTATTGCTAGCTACCTCTTACATCTAGAATTAACCCATCTCCATTATTTTATATTTTACCATGAGAACCGTGAACTACTGGCAAGGTTTCTATCTCCATGGTTTCTCTTCTGACTCCACCTTCTTTCTCCCAGCATTCAGTTTAGTTTTTCCCCACATAGCTTTGCTCTACCCTATTACAGGCCCAAAACAGCTTCTTTATTAACCACTGATATTTACAGTTTATAGAAGGGAATCCCACATCACTTCCCTTTTGTGTTTAAACAAAAAGGAAGGTTTTAACTTTAACATAGTAAAATTACATATAACAAAACAGGTATCAAGCAAGAATTACAGTTACAATATTTATCTACTTTATCTTTTATTATAACTAAGGAAAGCTATATTGTAACTATGTATTCTTCAACTCCATCAAAGACTCCAGAAGGATATATTACCTAAGTTAACAGGAAGTGCATTGTAAGCAACTTCCAAAACTATAGAATTGCCAGAGACATCTTGCTGCCTGGACAGTCACCCAAAGTTCTTCTGTATCATTGGAGCATCCATCTTCCACCTACAGGCCTATAATATCCAGCAGACTTTTCCATGAAGCAGGAAATTTCAAAGACAGTTCCACCTATATTGGCAGTTTGTTAGTTACTTTCTTCTGTGTCCTGCAGATTGTCTTACAGACTCTTTCATAAAGCAGGAACCCTGAAGGACCATCTCACCTTTAGGCAAATTAAGCACTCATTTCTCTGTGGATCCTGCATGTCCATTTCACACAGCATACCATCAAGGAGTCCCGTGAAGAGCAGTTTCTTGCCCAAATGGCTAACCAACTCCATAAAGTGCCTCTTCAATGCCCATCTTTCTCTTGAAGTAGTTTGGCACTTCCAGGAGCAGATGTGTCTCAATGACATAATAAGTCCTAAATTCTTAAAACATTTTAACTGCCATATTCCGTAGTCTTTGAAAGGTTTGAAGAATGCTTATCTATCTGAAATACATCTCTGTACATCTAGAAAAATCTAACTAACATGACTACAAGCTTGACTATTATAGATTATTATTATTAAGCTACATTTCCCAATTATACATTACATTTTCACATGAGCTGCACAAATAAAATAGCTTAATCAAGAGCAGAAATATACATATACTCAGTATAATAAAATTGACCTTTAATTTGTATCAATAAACCAAAATCCATACCAATGCAAATCTCTATAGCATATCCCCATTTAAATGTCAACGAACATTTATAAACAATCATTCAGGGAATTTGGCCATAGTTCTCTCCAAACAGCTTCCTGCTTTTGTTGGGCAAAGTAATTTTGGGGAGTGTTTATGGCGACCTTTAGGGGGGTCTTGGTCCATCAAACTACATTAGTCTGGGAGGATTTCACAGGTTCTCATCTTCTGTGGAAACAAAAAAGAACCTCTTTTCCAAAGTAAAATATCTTTAGACCCAAATTCTTAAACCAAGATACCTTAGCAGCCCATACAATGAAATGTCTTGTTATATAGCTCTTTAACAGTCAAAAACTTCAAAGAAAACACAATAATATACATAATCCAGACTCTCTGTGTATATTCCATCTTTACGTGGCTTATTACTTTTACTCTATTACTTTTTCTACAAGTTTACTATTTATTTATTTATCTTTATTCCTTTAATCTATGACTGTCTGTACTCTTTTATATTACATTTACTGTCTCTTTACTCTTTTTCTTCTCTCTCCCAATCTTATGTACATTTTTTAAACACACTGTGTCTCGTTTAGAGGTCTATTATGTCTGAATCTGTCTTATTGTGTATCTGAAATCATTTTCTGTCCATGAGTATTTTTTAAAATGCTAAGCAGCCTGGTCTCAGTGGCCCTGGGTCCTGGCTCCACCTCTCTCAGGCTCTAAATATAGTGAGGTAGTTCACCACAGGTTCTAGGACCACCAGGTGGGAGCCATCCTTACCACCTCAACTCTGCGTAGCACCGTGCAGCATATAAACCCTTTTTATCTGAGTAAAAGCTAAATGTGCCCTGCAGCACACTCCACAGCCTGGATATATCTCTGTGTATGGCAGTGGGAATCCACCATGCTTTCCTATCTGTGCATTCCTAGCAGACTCAATTTTGCCAACTTTCCAGGCAGGGAGTGCTGAGCCTGCGCATGGGCTCAGTGACTTTCCTCCCAACCCCAAATAGGCACATAAGCACCTGGACCCAAAGTGGGTGGCGGGCATCAACCCCAAAAAAGAATCAGAGTTTATGCTGGCAGCATGGACCAGGAATCTGTCGTTTCAAAACACACAGTTTTTTCCACTACCACTGAATCAGGAATACCTCTTAAAGGAGCTACAGCATGCTGCCAGCAAGCAGAGCCCATGGCGTGGTGGGGGGGGGGAGGTGAATGTGGCTGAACTTTATTTTCTAGTGTCTAGAATTTCTTTCCAAGCTTTCTTAGGTTTTACATAGATTTAGTCAACCACATTGGCGTGCCTTGTTGTAGGAGGCTGCTTGTTCATTTCCCAGCCACCCAGACTCCCAAAATAGCCACACAGAGACTGTATTAATTAAATCACTGCTTGGCCAATTACTTAAGCATATTGCTAGCTACCTCTTACATCTAGAATTAACCTATCTCCATTATTTTATATTTTACCATGAAAATCATGGACTACTGGCAAGGTTTCAGCATGTCTGTCTCTGGTGGCAGCTCCATGGCTTCTCTCTGATGCCACCTTTCTCCCAGCATTTTGTTTAGTTTTTCCCCACCTAGCTCTTTTCTACCCTATCAGGCCAAGCCAGTTTCCTTATTAACCAACAGTATTCACACCATACAGAGGGGAATTCCACACCACTATATAATATACTTTCTAATTTTTTTTGTAAAGTTCTACTAAATTCAAAATAATATTCTCAAAATTAGTTCAATATTTTTAGTGAATTGTGAAAAATTGCTGCTTTATGTGCTGGTGAACTGAACAATGTTGCACTGTGTCTCTTTTGCATTTACTTCTCTCTCGCTTGAAAATCTCCATGCATCATCCCAATTTAATATTATTACATACAAAAATGACCCCAAGCAAGATTTCTGAATCTTATTTAAACACAATGGGATACAAAATACAATTGAACACATTTGCATCTTATACGAAATATCATTCTTCTCTGTGTTCTCTTCCTGTGCTACAATTTCAGCCAACATCTGAATGGAATTAGCAAAAAGATGCTCTGAAAATGTGCTCCTACCAAAACAGTTGCCTTTTGCCAGATTTGGACCTGAAATGTCTCTTGTTTGATTATTCCTAGTATTTCCTACTCAATTCTCCTTTCCCTTAGTTTCCCAGCATGTCCTATTCTTAGAAATCTGTCTTTCTGCTTTACGTTCTAGAAACTGCTAGTGCTGCCATCATTTATTCACGTTCCTCTCTAACACTGGGCCATGAAATTCCTTAGTGTGGAATCCATGCAAAATCCACCCTCACAGTCTTCAGAACTTATGTAACTTATAGCTTATATGGATGTTGGTGTCTTTCATGATTTATAACGTTTTCCTGAATCATTAACCTGCTGTGGAATCAGGAAAGTCGCCCTGGAAAAGCTTCAGCAGTCACACACATCTACATATCATGCCACCTCCTCAGGGCCCAGGACACCTTACCCTCATACCAACACAGAAGCTTGTCATAAGAGCTAAAGCATCCAGTGGTGAGCCGCAGGCATGAGCATCCATTCTATTTTCCTGCCAACATGCTTCAACCTAGAGTCCCATCCATTCCAGTGAGTTCCCCTACCCTTGAAAATACCTTCCTCTACTCCAAATTTACATGGTCTTCGTGAAAGTCTAGGCTTCTGAGTCAGACAAGATAATTCAGACTGCAGAGTGATCGCCACCAAGTCTGATGGATTTATTCAATCTCTGGAACCCACGTGCAGGAGAGAACTGACTCCTGAAAGCTGTCCTCTGCTCTCACTGTATGCACCCACACAAACATATTCACATGAATTAAATAAATAAGTAAATAAATAAATGTGAAGATAAACAAAAAAGCTTCAATCTGTCTTTTTATTCTCTATTTGAACATCTTTAAAATAACTTAGTTTTTAAAAAAAATAGTCAAAACAAGGCACTAAGTAGGGAGCAAAGACGGAAGAGCAAGGGAAATGACAGTTTGTTGTTCCCGAATTAGCGCATACCTAAAAGGAAATAAAGAGACGTGTATCGTGCCACATTCTAACTCAAACCTGAAATACAGAAAATTATGAGCCTAAGCCAAAGCTCAACATTCCAGAAGCTCAAGAGACCCCACACCTTTAATCCAGCCCCTCACCCTCCATTTTACCATGACATGAAACCTATTAACCTGAATGGAGAGAAACTAAGTTGTGTGAGTCCTGACTTAGTGGTCTAGATGTCATTGCAAAATCCAAGTGCAGATTCCCCCTTCTGAGCGAAGAGGAAGCTTCCCAGTCATGGAGGGGGGAGTGACAAACAGACACCAACACCTCATTTGCAAGAGATGTTAGCTCATTCATGCAGTGAATTTAAACTTTCCTCGTGCCTACATAACCAGGGGCAGAAAACTGGCAAGACACAAACGAAAACTATGAAGGGCCGAAACCCTATCCTCTTGAATTACCCAACATGTTCCTTCAGGGTCTCAAGGATGCAATGGAAATTTGAACGTAAACTGCCCTGAGAACATGAGGACAGAAGGCTGGCTGCCAGGGAAGACGCTCCAGCTTGTGTCACCAAAGACTGACTTTTTAGTTTGCATTCTATGTTCATGCCGCACGTACTTAACGGCTGCTTAGGAACTCACTGGTTTGTGTCATTAGTCTTACTTGAGAATGGCTGACCTATTGATTAGAAAAATGACTGTATTAATAAGAAAATCAGGTAAAGTTTTTTCCTAACTGATTTCCAAGGTCATACCTTCTCTCCTCCAAATCTGTTCCTCAAGCTGGAAAAGACTCCCAGTAAGAAGAACCCAGTCAGAGTACAGCTCCAGCAGGCTCCCTGACTCCCATGTAAGAATCACTTTTTAATTTCATTTTATGTATGTGCTTCCCTGGCGCTCTGATGATGCAGTACTTTAAAAGAAGTAAATTTCGGATTACCCCTCAAAGAAGGTAATCTAAGAGTCTATTGCACATTCAGAGGATATTCTTTTCATATATCATGATAAGTCTATATGCTTCAGAAATGACTCATAACTTTTTGTTCTATTTCCTATTCCCAGTTACTTAGTATCTTATGCTTTCTACTGCTGTGGTAAATACCATAACCAAAAGCAACCTGGGAAGCAAGAGATTTATTTGGCTTACACATTAAGATCACAGTCCACAACTGAAGGAAAACAGGGCAAAGATCCAAGCAGGGACAGAGGCACAAATCCATGGAGGAAGGCTACTTAATAGCTTTCTTTCAGCATCTCCTTTCATTTTTTCATTAATTAAAAAAAAGTTTTTCATTTTACATACTAACCCCAGTTCACCCTACCTCCCCTTTATACGCTCCCCCTCCTCCTCCCATCCAACCCCCATCCACTCCTCAAAAGGGGTAAGGCCTCCCTTGGTGAGTTAACAAAGTCCAGCATACCAAGTTGAGGCAGGACCAAGCCCCTCCCCCCATATCAAGGCTGACCAAGGTATCCCACCATAGGGAATGAGCTCCAAATTACCAGTTCACAGCATCCCCTTCCTCATCCAAGGACCACCTGCCACCCATAATGGACTGGACCCTCTCTCGTTGATTGACCATCACAAAAAATGACCCACAGATACCCACGGGCCAATCTGATAGAGGTTTCCCCATCCAGAATGACTCAAGCTTATGTCGAGTTGACAAAAAAAAAGGAAAGAAAAGATCCTTGTATCCCTAATCTCTCCAAGACCTTTATCATAAAGGGGTGTTGAATTTTGTCAAATGCTTTTTCAGCATCTAATGAAATGATCATATGGTTTTTTTCTTGAAGCAAACAGGATCATCAAGCAAAAGTTGGAAGCCAGGGGCGGGGATAGAGGTGGGAGAAATTTCATCCGATGGATGGAGATAGAGACAGAGACCCACATTCACATCAGAGCAATGGATTGAGCCCCCAAGGTGCAGGTGAAGAGCAGAAGGTGGGAGAAGATGA
>PVIU01021314.1:0-31897 GCA_004026605.1 Ondatra zibethicus
TGCTCCCTGTCATTCCTACTAAACAGCAATCTCACAGCATATGCTTAAAATATACTTCTAAAATTGCTCAATTAGCACTAAAATATCAAGGCAATATGGTCATCAAGGAAGTAAATTAACTTACTTGCCAATATAATGTTTATATGTTATTTTACAAACATACTTAAAGCACAATAAAATTGAAATTTTAAAAATTAAACTGTTGTGACTGAGGTTGCTGTTACTTTGAAGTAATTTTTATGACTGATAGCCTACTATCTCAGTGACAGTCAGTTTGAAGCAAATCATTCAAGTCATTGTAGTTGCAAATGCTAAGTTAATATTTTAGTATTCACCAAAGAAATGAACTCTACATAAATTTACCAGTTTTCAAATTTGTCAATGATTATAAACTCACAAATAAAATGTCATTTTATAAGCAGTGTTTGAACTGCTTTTCCCTTCCTTTTCACAGTTGAATCTGTCTACCTAATACTTTTGAAAGCCACTAACAACAATTGCAATCATTACATATTTCAGCTATAACCAACTGCTATTCAATTATGATGACCCAATGTCAAATCTTGACTCTCTTAAGATTTATTCATTCTACACTGAAACTGAGCTTCACGATGCTTCATATTGATTGTGATTTTCTGCAGTAGATTCCACCGGTTGTAAAGAGAATTTTGCCTGATGATGGGTGGAATCATACTTTTCTATGGATATGAGGACAAATATTTATAGATTGTTGTTAGAGATTAGGCTGGTTTAGTGAATTAATCATTGTAGATGCTGCTGCAATGAGCAACATTTCACTAGCACTGAGATGTTATCTAGGTTTAGAGTACAAGGCATGATTTGTGTCTTGTTGAGTGGATCTATCCAATTGAGGACTTACCACCAAAATATATGTGCCATTACTGCACCCATAGGGTTATCATGTCTTGCTCATCGTTGATCTTAATCATAAGCAGTATTCCTGGGTTGGGTGGTTGGTTGCCTCCCTCCTTTGGAAGCTTACACAGTGCCTTTCTGCTACCATGTATTTTTTTGAACCATAATATCTATCCCTTATTATTTAATAAAAACCCACAATCCTTAAAGGAGCATATTAAACTTGGTCAATAATATCATATTTTCTAACACTGGCTATGATTGGGCAAATTACATTAGTTTTTGTTTCTATTTTAATTTTATGTGCCACATTACTTTAATTTATACACCTAAAATATATTTTAGAATATTTTCACATACTATATATCCATGTAGTCAGGATGTCTTATATGAGAGAGGAATAAAATTAAAAAATTCTTTTTGGTGAATACTGGTCTTACATTTTATAACCATATGAAAACTAATTATTAAAAAGAAATATCTGATCCAGCAGTAGTGGTACACACCTTTAGTCCCAGCACTCAGGAAGCAGAGTCAGGCGAATCTCTGTGAGTTTGAGGCCAGAATGTTCTACAGAGCGAGTACCAGTACAGCTATGGCTGACACACAGAGAGACTCTGCCTCAAAGAAACATAAGTAAATAAACAAAAAAATGTATCCTCATCAACTCATCTAGCGTATAAGAGTCTGAGATACAATCTAATACAACCACAAAGTGAGTTCAGGACCTCATATACAGAAGTCTCCACTTTGCAGCGATGCACATACACATGAAACTGCACAACCAAGCCAGTACTCTTCTTACATGGAAAATCCCCAGAGCCTTACATTTAACAATGTTCTGTGTATTATCATTATTTGTATTATTGACAAACACAGGAGCATTACATGTGTTTTTAACATTGGTGAGATAGTCTTAAAATGGTAAGCAACATGATGCTATAAATACAGAGAAATTGTAATATTTGAAGATTTGATCTGCCTGATTTAAGAAAAAAAGGAAAGTATGAACAAGTCAGAGTATCTGATGTGCCATGCTTATTTTTTGTTTTGTTTTTGAGATTGTAATATAATTACAACATTTCCACCTTGCCTTTCCTCACGTCAAACTCTCAAACATGCCCCTCCTTTCTTCCTTTATGGTTTGTGCCTGTTTTTCAAACATTTTTATTGTGCATGTATGCACATGTGTGCATACACACACATATATATATTCCAATGTGAATGAACTATTTTCTACATGTGTCATCGTTTCTATATCTACAAAACAACTATGATATGTAACTAGTATTAGCATTGCACACCACTCCTCAGAAGTCGTAATTAACAAGAGACACTTATTTTACTGCTGCTTAGCAGAAAACCCAGATTATCTCTCTTGAAATGATTCACTCTCCCTAACTAATAGTTGAAGATAACCAATGAACACAAAGGTCCTGAAGTATTATAGGAAAATATTAAACAAGTTGGAATGCAGGCCACAGATTGTCAATACTTTTTCTGGAAGAATTTACTCTTTTTGTGGATTACTTCCTTGTGCTCTCATGGGTTCACATTGCTGCTAAGTAAGTCTGTGGAAGTGAGGAGTAGGAGCTAATGAAATCATTAGGAGTCTAGATCAACATTTTAAGGATATATAAGTATATATGTGTGTGAGGATGACTCCAACATAAATTCTAATTGCTCTTAATAATGAAAACCTGGAGTCAGATGGAGGGGTGAAAGCTGAGAGATCAGAGAAGCAGAGCAGCCAGCCACTAGAGTTCTTACCTCTACCAATGCTTAGAACAAACGGAATCCTGTCTTCAGGATCTGTATCCTCAGACTGTACTGCTTCCTCAGACTACACTTAGCACCCGTCTCCATCTGCCTTATATTCCTCTCTCTGCCCAGTCATAACACTTCTGTCTCCACCTCCCTAGTGCTGGGATTAAAGGTATGTGATCTCAACTGGTGGGATCACCTTTGTGTGAAATCTATTTATCTTTTAGACTGGATCAATCTAGTATAGTCCACGGTGGCCTTGATCTCCTAGAGATTCCTCTGCCTCTCTCTCCAGAGTCCTGGTATTAAAGGTGTGTGCCATCATTGCCTGACCTCTAGTGGCTTAACTCTGTACTCTGATCTTCAGGCAAGCTTTATATTTTAGATCATAAACAAAATATCACTACAGATGACACTGGTATGTAAGCACAGATGTCCTTGAAGTGATGAATGTCATTTAAAAGGACAAAGTAATGTTAAGATTTATAGCAAAACAAAAAGACAGATTTCAACATTTGGTAATCAGTTATTCTCACAGCGAATTTCTATTGTAGACTACACAAGACAAATATTACTCTTCAAAATAAAATAGAAAAATTTTGAAAATGATTATAGAAGCCATATGTCTATATTGTAGAACAACTTACAACAAAATTGGGCAATTGCAAAACCAATGCTGTTGAAATCTTACACATGAGTAAATATTTTCACTGACAGCTTGAATTTAGCTATCATGGAATGCTGGCACTTTGTAATGTTTTATCCAAGGCAATACTTTAAAAAATAAAAGGAAAATAACAAAGGGTTCTGTTGAAATGCTATAAAGGATATCACGTCAAAAGAAAACTAGAGGTTTATGACATTGTCATTCATAAGTCTGTATTAATAGCTGTGCTTATATAAAGTGCAAATTATAACTTCTGAGAAACATTTATAAATCTCCCTGTATAACCATAACTCATGATTAATTTCTAAAAGTTTCTTGTGAAAACAGTGTGTAGGTTCACATGTAGCTAATGAATAGCATTCTTAAATGGATAGAAATGTATGACACACCGTTGTTAATAAAATGTGTTACCTTTAGATTTTACTACAATAGAAATGTAAGAATCTTAAGAAAAATTCAATATTGAAATATTTAAAATGAAAAAAGGATCTGAAATGATTTCAAAATGTTTTAATTAAAAAACTCGTTATCCTGGCAATTCAATTTAATCAAATTTCAATTTGTTGGTTATTTTTACAATGAGGAATTGTGAAAGAGTCCTGCAGCTGATGAGTTTATTTATGGCAGACATATGAGGGAAGCAGATTATGGATGAAGCTCTTAGCCATAGCCGGGACATATTTATGTCACATACACAGTGAACCAAAGTAAAACTATTTAGTTACTATCTAGATTTTAAAAGGTAAGTTTAAATTTAAAACATTTTAAAATATCTCCATATCCTTTTTCTCTTAAACTGTATACAAAAATATTACTTTAAATTTAATTTTTTTTCAGTTGTTCTTTGAAAAATATGTACATGTATGCAATATATCCTGATTATATCCATTGCACACTATTTTTTAAAACTCCTTCAGAACAATCACTTCAGATGTTCCCCCAATTTCAAGTCCCCCTCTTTTTGTTTTTTATAACCTACTGAATCCAGTTAGCATGTTCTCTGTGTGCATGGATATGGGCTCCTCCGCTGTGACATGAATAACTTACCAATTGCCTCACCTCCCCAGAGTGATTCTTCCTATCCTAGACGTTTTCAAATATCAAAAGCTCCCAAGTTAGTTGCAGGGACTCATGAGCCACTTCCTTCAACCTTGACAGATTTTAAAAAACTGGTTTTATTTTGTGCAAACATTTGTAGGTAACTACAGCTGTTGTGAGTTCACATATGTAGCAGGCACGTCAGGAAAGGATAACATTTCACTGCATGCATTCTTATCTCCCAGATAATCTTAACGACCCCTCTTCTGAAATGTTTCTTAAGCTTTGTGGGTAAGTGTTGATAAATATGTCCCAACTATGGCTAGACATTCATAGTCATTCTTTTCAGCACTTTCTGGAGTCATTAGCCTTTATGTTAACCATTACCTAAACATTTCTGATTTTGGTTGAGAGCAACACAACTGTATAGCTGCGAATGTGAGTACTTAAGGGATGTTTGACAACTTGACCATTTAAAACAGCATCAGACATTCTCTCTTGGCATCTATGAATTACCTACCTATGGACACCATGCATGAATTCCTTCCTGTGGGACAATGCTTAAGTCCAATCAAGAGAGTTACTGGCTATCGTAATAGTTGATCATGCCAATTTTGCACCAGTAGGCACATCTTGCATGGCTGGTTGGTATAGTAGCATGGAGTCCCCAGCATTGGGTAAGATCAATAATGTCTTCTTCCTACCTTCAGCCTGCATAGCACCTTCCAAAACTATGAAATCTAGCCAACTTGGAGATTCTTGCTGTGTTAAATGATGACTTCCCTATATCCTTCATCCACAGTATATGTTGTCTTCAGCAATAAGGTCTTTCTTCTTGTTCTTTATGATAAAGTTTTAATTTCAAAATTACAATGTACTCTAGATGTTATAGTCAGCCTTACATTTTAAAGAAAAAGTAAAAGTAAAATTTGAAAAGTCCCACAACTCATATATAGTTGTAAGTAGAAGCATTCTCTATTCCACTGGTCCCCTGGACCAGTTTCTCTCTGTCTACCAGATTCCCACAGCCACTTAGGAAAATAATCACTCTGGGTCTTAGTATTCATAACAGTTGTCTGCCCAAGACCTTAGGCTATTACTTGTTAGCTCTTTCTATAAATTAATCCATAACTATTAGTTTATATTTTACCATAGGGATAGCGGCTTGTTACCTCACATCCTGCTTCTTGGAAAACTACATGGTGTCTCCCCAACTCTGCCTTCTCTCCCTCTATATCTTTGTTTGGACTTTCCACCTAGCAATATTTTGCCTGGCCATTGGCCGAAACTGCTTTATTCATCAGCCAATAAGAGAAACACATAGTCACAGCATACAGAATGACAAAGACATCCCCCATCACATAGTCTCAGGATAAAGCACATAAACAGATAGCCCCATGATTTCTGATTCATGGCATTTGATCTACTATGATATATACTCTAGTTGAAGTATTTCAAGCCATCTGGGAGCTGATTTTCCAAACTGAGTATAAGAATTCACAATCCTTTCTGAATGATTAGAAAATGTTCCAAATAAAATTTTTGTCTTAAACTGACATTTCTTTTTAACTAGATAAGAGATTCAAATATGGGAAGGGCTCAAAAGACCTAAATTAGAGCTATTAAAAATTAAAACTTGTTCTAGGTAGTAGTGTGGTGGTTCCTCGACAGGCTTTACCACTGAGAGAAATCAATCCACAATGATACAAGAGTGAATCTTGGCTCATCCTGATTTAATTGTAATTGGTGCTGGAATAGGACTTGGAGAGTCTGGTCCAGATCATTTTACTTTACACATATTTAAGCACAGCACAATTTTTGAAAAAAAAATCTTCATGGAATAATTAACTCCGTTTCTAGTGTACAACAATTTAAAACATGTTTACATTAAGATTCCTTACAAAATACATCTTTCCTCTTTCACAAGAATGGATACTGTTGACTCAGAGACAGTATCCAAGATTTATGGTCTAGGAAGCTCTATGTGTGTCATGAGTAGCCTGGCCCTCGTAACACAGAAGTCTCTTGGTTGTTAGAAAGCACAAGTGTTATCACTCATAAGAGTGGAGTTTAGGTCTAAAAACAGTGCTCCAGATTTAGGGGAAAGATCTTCAGTAAGTGAAAACATACATTCTTGGAGATGGGGGCAGAGCATGTCTCATCAGATACTAAAGGTTCACCAGAGTATAAAATATCATTCCTATCATTCCAGGAAGAGCAGTCTTGCACCTCATTCCATTGAAGCAGTAAACTGTCTAACTTCCCTGGTTTCTCCAGTGTTTATCTGCATGCACAAGGCCTTTGTGCCCTTTACACAGTGGAACCCACGCCTTTAATCCCAGCAATCACACTCAGGAGACATTGGCAGTTAGATCTCTGTGAGTTCAAGGTCAGCTGGGTCTACAGAGCCAGTTCCAGGACAGCCAGGTCTTCACATAGAGCCCCTGCATTGAGACAACAAACACAGAAGCAAATAATTAAGACGTTAAATCTTTTTCACAGAGAGGGAGCCATTTCCTTAGTGGTAAAGCCTCAGGTAAGCACCCACATACCAGTAAATAACAGTCATCTGTGAAAATAATCCTAACTAAACTCACTGGGCCCCAAATCCCAAACAACAAACAAAAGACATAAAAATACGAGTGTGCTTGTTGGAATGAGGGATTTACTGAGACTGTGAGGAGTATGAGTTCCCAGATCATATGTGTGTAAAATTGTCAAATAATAACAAAAAATTAAAAACTCAAGCAAATAAACAGTCACTCCAAGAGAATGAGTGTCTACTTCTCTTCAAAGTTGGATCACACTGGAATTTGCTTAAAATGCTTGTTTTATTTTTAATTATGTATGTGTATACTTGGGTGAGGTGACTGCAGGCATGCTCAAGGAACCAAAAAGGATATAGGATTCCTAGAGATGGAGGTACACATGGTTGTGATCCCCATGACAGAGGAGTATTGGGAACCCAACTCGAGTCTCTTGCCAGAGCTGTTTAACCAATGATAAGATTTAACCAAATAGCCATATCTCCACCTCCCAGAAATATAGCTTTAAAAGCATGTCTGTGTCAAATTCTCATCTGAATACTATGGTCAAAGGTGATTAAATCTTTGTTCTGCAAAGAACATTGTCATTTAAAGAATGTGATGATCCAATAGGAAAATACAGCCCGGAATAATAGATACTAAAGAGACTTGAGTATAAAACGATCATTGTGGCTCTTGTGTAAATGGCAAAGAATGCATACTGGAACTGTTGTCAGCAAATAATGATCCTCTAAAGGGAGTAGTAGTTTCCATTTATGGATTAAACTGGTATCCTGAAATCTATGTTTTAAGTTTTAAAATATAATTCCATAAGAATGTAAGCCTTACATATTTAACTCCTTTTCATTCTAACATATTCTAAAAATAGGCATTGTACTTGTTTTCTATGTGTTTAATATTTCTCCACACAGAAGAGAATATTTTGTAGAAACCATTTATCTGCTCCCATTGGAAGACAGTACTCATCAGTTAACCAGCCTGTAGAACAAAAACAGTAAGGGAAGCAGCTTATAGTGTTGAATAGCTTTTGTTAGGAAAATATTCATATCCAATTAATTTACATGTTTTAAAAAGGCAGGGGGTAGAAATTTCTGGTTCATATTTCCCTTTATGTACTACTGTATTTTCTGATCAAGATTTTATTGTTTCACCATGCGCCAACATATTCAAGCAATTCTAAGCTTCTGTATTTCTGCTGCTTTGAGACAATTGGGTGTTCTGCTATTTTCCCCTGTTTGCAGGTGAGTGCATCTATCTATTTGATCAGGGTTCTCTTTACAGTTTGGAAAAATGATAGTAATTCTATTCCCATCCCACATGATATGCTTTCTGTGCACAAGAGGTTTTTTGTTGTTATTTTGTTTCTTTTTTTTTTTCATGATTTTTCTATCTGCTCTGCTACCGCACGAGGATTACATTGATGGGTCACTGTTGTATCTAGCCACCAAAACCAGTAATTTCCACATTATGTTTACTCAGTTTTTGTCTATTTTCTATTTTCCTTTTATAAAAAGGGACTGAACTCTTTATGTAAAATGTTATTTTTTGGTGCTAGTGCTCGACATGATGAAAGCTTAGGAGACACAGGCAGTGAGTTAGACATTGCTTCAGTTAAAGACGAGAGTCATTCTGCAAGAAAAGGGGTCAGGGCCTGAATAGGAAGAAGTTTTTGAGAATGGCGAAGACTATTGCCAATTAAAGTTGGTCTGTCAAAGGAAGAGATGCTTCAATGTCAGGTGAGGAGCCGTCCTACGTAAACTAGTTAGCAAACAGGCGGGTGCTCAGGAGAGACACACAACAAGATGGAGGTGCATCACAAACATGTAGAAGAGAGAACAATTTTGTTTGTACTAATCTCGCCACAGTGGTGAGAACTATGGTGGAGCAGAGCTAATGATGTATTAATATGGGTGGTCCTTGAGGGAAAACTATTCCAGATTTCTGAAGGCTCGCCCTTTGACCCTGTTCATAGCTCATCCTGCCATTGATAGGGAATTACTCTTCTGTGGCTATTGGCGTGGCAGATTTACATACTTATAAACTGATATTGTTTACTAAGATTTTTGGGCACCTAAAGTCATAAACCCCCACACAGATACACGTATACACATCATTTAAAAAATAAAATGAATCTTTTTAAACATTAAAATAAATAACAAATAATAAACAAAAAGCAAGCAGCAAAGTAAACAGACAATTGCCCCTTATCCTACCTATAAATATACTCTTTAAATGACTAAGTTTCTACTCTGTATTTTACACAGTACTCAATCCTTTCAAGTACCTGTAATGCAGACAATTCCACCTGATAAAGCCACATTTTATCAGTTTTTAATATTTGGACAGAAAAAATTTAGTTAACTTTAATGCCTAAAATAATAAGTGATAAAATTATATATCTAAGCTAGTCCATCCCATGTCTGATTTTCAGCTCAAAAAAATCAATCTAGTTTACCATTATTGTAGTTAAATAAAAATTGTTTCAAAAAATTTCCTGCCTCTGAAAATGGTCTGTCAATTAGATTTTCTAGGCCTTAGCCAAAGTTGGTTGCTTCAACGTTGCAAATGAGATTTTGGGTGATTACCCAGATAGCCAGTTGTCTCTGTCATTTGAAAGTTGCTCGATTGCACTTCCTGCTTACTCAAGTAATATTATTTCTCTTCTCGGATCTTTGATGGGGTTGAAGACTAGATGGTTGTAGTTACTTTCCTCTCATGACTTGGCCAAGTTATTTATTATACAAGACTTAAACTAGTTACGATAGGATAATGATTGAATATATTTGTTCTTACTGTATATAATTTTATATTAGGCTTAGAACTCTCTTATTTAAACAGAAGGGGGAGGTGCTGGAGGAAGTCTTACAGCTGGTCGTTGCCCACCCACTGGGGCATGGCCTCTTATATTTTATAAGCCAATGTAGAACATGTGTCCGCTCTCTTTTCCGGCCTCTCTGTTCCAGTTGCAGATTTCAGTTTCTGATCTCTGTTAAAGCAGAGGATTCAATTTGTTCATATTACCCCTAAATAAATAATCACTTATTTCTCAATTCTGAGCTAGAGTGGGATTTCTTTTAAGCATCCTTCTGCATTGAATTAAAGATGTTGCTTCTGAGATGATTATGGTTAACACAGCTATTTTTAGCAACTGCACCTTAATTCTCTGGAAGGTTGGATCATAGCACCTAAACACAATACATCACTAGATATTAAGCTCACTAACTAGGAGGTAAAGGGTCATGCACAAGTTCTTCTAGTCACCGAATCCTGGTTTAGAGTTATCTTAATCATGTTATACCTGGTATTCTTGACTGCTGAATGGCTACAAGAATGTAAGCTATTAACTGTATTGAGTATCAAGTAATGAGTCATTCATTGAGTCATACAAAGAGAACACCAAAAGACAATTTTATAACCTCATTATATAGTTCCACATAACATTTATTACATTTATTTTCCATACTAGAACATATATTTATGTGTGAAAAGAACCTTTTCAATATAGAGAAGTACCAGAGGCCTCTTAGACCTTTATCCTAGCTATGCATTTTACACTCTTTGCTATGGTGGAGTGGGGAAAAACAAGTCATTTTGCATGTCTGTTTTGGGAATTTGATCCCTTGGATCACAAGATTTCATGACAGGCATCAAAATGTCATATTAAAATCATTTTATGCATTGAGTTTTTATTCATTTCTAATGGAACTAAAATACTAGAAAGAGAAAAGGAATGCTAAGCGTGACATATTAGACAGCAGAATTTGAATGGACTAAAAGAATGTGAGAAGGCAAGAAACCAGTCAGAAGAGTTTGAGAGTTCATCTTACACTGGATAAAGACCTACCTCACAAGTCAAATATTACACAGAGGAGGGTCAGCATGTCACATGGCATGCAACAGTGCAAATTTGGGATAGAATGCAAAAAGTTAAATGTATTACAATTATTATAAGCAAGGTTAAAGTTAATGGGATGGGTGTGTATGGAGAGAGGGACAGAGATTTGAAATTTAAGGAATTCAAAGAGGTATGTATGGCCTCAGTTGAAATTGATGGCAGTTGTCCAGAAAGTACAACTGAGGTAAAAATAACATAAAGTCCGGCTATGTGTTAGACAATGACCAGCACTGGCTATCAGCACTGGATATCATCAAGCAGGTTCCAGACTGACATGGTGGGTGATGATGAATGGTGACTTCTACTTTGAGGAAAATGGAAAGCTAGTACAGACATCTTTAACTACAAACTAGGCTGACAAGATGGACCACTGATAAAAGGCACCTATCAAGATGGCTCCGTGAGTAAGGGGACCTGCCACCTACATTAATGACCTGAGTTTGATTCCTAGAACCCAAATGGTGGAAAGACAGCATAGGCTCGCCCAAGAAATCCTCTGATAGGCACTAAGAAGCATAACAGGTATTCCTCAGCCTTTCATATTCACGGGTACACTTGTGGACATGCACCCCCATATAGACATGTACCCTCCAAAAGTACAAACACATGTATACAAGATGTATAAAATTTTTGGAGATGTTTTGTTTTAATATTTGTTATTTTATTCAATTTATTTGATTTATTAATTTCAGGCTTATGCAACCTGAGATATTCTTCACCTTTAAAATTTCATCATGAAGAAAGAAGTTTAGTAATATAAGTGCCCCTCTACAAACATTTTATACCTTACAGAGCTGAAAAAATATGAGTTTCTAAATGTCATGAAAAGCGATGTGGAAATATATGGAAATAAATGAGTTAGCTAGGCTTTCCCTCCTGAGCCAGATAATAAGTTCTTCCATTCTCTTTTCCTCCATGCCCTGGTCTCAAGGGTTAGTTAGGATCTGCCTTCTTCCAAGGGTGAAGCTATTGTGACATAGAAGAGTTGTTGTTGGAACTGTGAATATTACGGTGACATGCAGAGCAAACACTGTATATAGAATTGGTTGCAATTCCTAGGGACATCATTTACCTAATTGTACATAAGTCAGAGGGAGAGCATAACTCATGAGCATTGAATATCAAACCAAAGAATGGAGTGGAATATTATTTTATTTTGATAAATAAATCTTGCCTGAAGACTAGAGGCAAAGCTAAAACCATTAGAGGTTCGTCAATGGTGACACACACTTTTAATTCCAGGATTTGGGATATAGAGACAGAGATGGATCTCTGTGCAATGGTTGTAAACTATGAAAAATAAAAATTAAAAAATGTGGGTGGGGAGGCAGGCAGGCTGAAAGGATCATTGGCTGGTGGACAGCTAGAGGGCCATGTTCATATCCACAGTGTGTTGGACTGTGCTTCCACCAAGAGCTGTGTCCTGGTCAATAGTCCTAATGCAACTGGGAGCCATGCTGATGTCCCTGGTCATGCTACTATCCAAGGTCATCCAAATGTTCATGGCCTATGCCACCCTCTGAGGCTATGTCACTGTCCATGGGCTGTGGTGCCACATGGGGCTATGTTGATATGGGTGGTCTCTGTGGCCATCTGGATGTCTGTGACCCGTCTGTGATCTGTGCTGCTGCCTAAGGCAATGTTGGTGTATTTGTTGGTGTCTGTGACCCATTTTTCCCGAGAAGCCATGCACAAAACTGTTTTCTGATCTTTCCATCTACTTTATTATGTATGTCCCTATTTCCACACACAATAGAAATGAATAATTTGTTTAAAGAATGTGTTTTATACTAACATTTAGAGATTTTTGTCATTGTTCACTCAGAACATAGCAAAACCAATGGTTTTGAGGGATTTACATTGTGTTAGATATTATAAGTAACTGGATATGGTCTCAGTAAACATGATTATAAGTGTAGTTATAAATACTGGAATGTCATTTTAGGTAAAATCTGGAATATCTGTGGACTTTAGCATGTGCATGGATGTCCTAGAACTGAATCCTCTAACATACCAAAGGAGTTTGCTACATCTTTATATTCTTTGATATACTACACAATAAAAATGATTTTGTGTCTGTAAATCATGTTTGATTAATATCCTTGCTGACTATTGTCACAAGGTTGCAGGAGTGGACAGAACTGCAGACAACTTCATTTTGACTTCGTTTCACTTGGAACAGATTTGTAAATTTTGAATCCTGCCATTTGCCATTTCAAGATACACATCTGACTCTTGTATTTTTCAGATTAGAAATTTTCAACAATTTCTGCCAATCCACTGAAATGTAGCCCTCAAAGACATTTTAAAGATAGCCTCCACTTCTGTTATTTTGCCATCACTATCCCCCACCCCAGTATTTTGAAAATGTAGCCACACTTAAATTTCCTCTGAAAAATAGACTTGCTCTTCTCTTTATTTCCCATTCACTCAAAGGGAACTACTCAAAGTAAACACACAGTTCTGGTCACCTTCGCTCAGAGCTAGAGCTTGGAAATCCACTGGCTCACATTGTTCTTCACTCTTTTATTGAACCACAGATATTTTTTTCCTGTTCATCATCCTCAAGACTTCCACCACCTATTAAATAATTGTCTGTTTTCGTGTAGGCAGCAGACTTCACCTTAGTAGATGAACCATACACTATGCTTGCTTATAGTGTTAGGTGAAACACAGTGCTTTGTACACTGGGGAGAAGACAATAGGCAACTTCTCCCATGAGGTAACTGGGAGGTATGCTGAAGATCTGACTAGCTACTTGGATTGTATTCTGCTCAAAGTATTTGGTTTTACTTAGGCTTAAAGAAATTAAGATTTAGTGTATGTAATTTTTGCAGAAAATACTTCCAGAAAAAAAATAATAAGGAAAAAAGTAATAAGAATAGTATCAGTTAAGTAAGTGAAGAAATAAAAATCTTGAAGAAATTTTATATATATATATCATATTAATTGATTATCATATATTACCTTATAAAATTAATTAGCATGAAAATGAAATTCACTTATTTGCAAGTATGTACTATATGTAGTGTTAACTGTATTTGAAAAGTGCAGAAATTACTCAATTCTTTGTACACTGTTATAGGTAGAGGCAGTTTTGAAGTGGGGTGAGAATAACCAATGCAATCATAGATTCAGAGATTCAGGTTTTTTGAAAGTGTTCCTATGATATTATAACATCTTCCTGAATATTCTGGAAAATAGAATTTTTGATATGAAGTCAAATAACTTGGCTTATTCTCATCTTACATGAGTCACTCAAAATCCCAGGTTGAGAGAAAGCAGAAAAACAGTTTCTTATTTCAAAATAGCATTGGAATTGCATGAATAAGCCACTTTCAACCCCTTAGTATTTTTCTAGCATTCTGGCAAGAAAAATTTAATGTTATGATTTCATGAAACTTGCCCCACAAAATATCTTCTGTTTAATAGAAAGTTAATGAGCAACATTAAAAAGGTAAGTCACCAACATAAACATGATTCCTATATTGATAGATTATTCTTCTGAGGCAGACTCTGTTACTTGAAAAGGATAAACCAGTAAGACATAGAGAATTTACCAAAGAATTACTTTTTCTGAAAATGTGCTTGTCACCTACGATAATCTTAACTAAATGGCTTCAGGTGCCTGCAGCATTTATCTACTAGTTTTGGATAAAGGCAAGATGGTGTGAATCTGGATGGCAAGGAATTAGCAACTTCACAGTCCAGACAAAGGTTTTGGGGTTTTAGAATTGTTTCATTATTTTCCTCTGATCTCCATGTTGTCGCTTGTGTCTGTGTCAAGGCTTCTCAATCAAACACATGTTCTGATTTTCAGTCCCTCTATGTGCTGTAATTACCATTAATGAGTAAAGAAACTGCCTTGGCTTGTTGATAGGGCAGAGCTTAGGTAGTTGCGGAAGACGGAACTGAATGCTTGGAGAAAGAAAGGCAGAGTTAAAGAGGAATGCCATGGAGCCACCAGAGACAGACGCTGGGAATTTTACCTGGTAAGCCAAAGCAACGTGGCCATACACAGATTAATAGAAATGGGTCAAATTAAGATGTAATAATTATCCAATAAGAAACTAGAGCTAATGGACCAAGCAGTGATTTAATTAATACAGTTTCTGCGTGGTTATTTCGGGTTAAGCTAGCCAGGCAGCTGGGACAAACAAGTCGGCCCTCCTCCTACACAGACCAAATGATGCCAAAATCTACTCTGCATCTATATCCCTGAATTTGTTCTCTTTCTTCATCATCTTCAATTTCAGTCATAAAACCTTCATGAAATTCCTCCATCATAATCTAATAAATATATGCATTATATTACTGCTGCCCAACACTTGCAAAACTAATCTGGTACAACAACAAGACCAAAATTGGCCGCTACTTGTTCTCTCGCATTTTTAGACTTTTTAACTGATAGTCGCCTTTCCCATAATAGCTCAGCAAGAACTTTCAAAATCAGTAGTAAAGATACTTGCCGCCCTACACATCAGCCTGATGACTTGAACTTTAATGTTGGAACCTATTTACCAGTATAATTAGAAAATAGTCAACACAGATATCTTCCAATATGCACACACATGCCATTGAATATTTACCCACACATTAACACAAAGACACACAACAATAATAATTAAATTAACAAATATCGGAGCAATTCTTCAAAATAAAGACCAGTGGTCCCTCCTCATTTCATGAAATGTTGATCACCGTTTAGAGGCTCAGTGAAGTTTCATTTGCTCTGACACACATACGCTACACATATACTGCACAGTACTCTGCACATGTTGATCTTGATTGACTACAGGAATTGTTCTCCTAGGTGTGACTTCTCACTCTTTGTTCTGTCTCTGCAAGAACCATTTGTGCCTAGAAATACAGAGAATTCCCTATGATAATTATTGTATTTGCTTAGAGAAACCCCTTTTTCATAAGACTTCCATATGCTATAAGTATTCAGTAATATCTCAGTTCTATTTTTTCAAAAGTTCACCCAAATTTTACTATATTGAGAATTGACCAGTTCATTTCTTGAGACTGCTATAACTAGAATATTTTGTTATAAGTTATAAATATACTTCATCTATAAAGATAGGTTGAAAATCCCAAGACATAACTACATAGAACATTCCGGTTAGGTTTGAAAAATAAAACGTTTATTTCAGAGATGTCAAGAATAATTCCACATTAAAGTACCTAGTAATTAATGTTGTCAACTTAATAAATGACTCAGAAAAAATGTGTAAAGCAATTATATGGATAGAGCATTTTATAAGTGCAAAACATCCCTCATGAGGAAGATATGAGTCTACCTGTTGTGCTATTAAAATTTTAGAGTTAGGGGAAAAGATAGCAGCAATGCTACAAGGCAATAATAATAAAATGAGGGACTAGTATAAAAGTGGACAGACTATTACTGCAACATCATGATTGGATGGAAACCAGACACAAGTATTTAATCCAGAAGCACAGTGATAGGAGTAACATGAGAAAATAATGAAGTGCTTTAGTGTTACTGGTTAAATCTGGGTATATCAGCTATTTATATGACCAAATGCCATTATATACAGAAATGTGCACATGCATGCCGGAGCCAGGGTTCGACTTCCTTTTCTAAGGCAATGTCTCGCTTATACATTAAGACAGAAGTTTTTTACAGAATGAAACTTGGTACAGCATATAGGCTGGTTGTCTATCTAGTCGCTAGTCACAGGGGCTCAGCGTTCCTTTTCTTTCCATCACTGGGATTCTAAGTCATTTGTACCAGGTCTGGCTTTTATTTTCTGTGTGTTCTAATATACAACTTGTGTCCTGGTGTTTGTAAAGTAAATATTTTCATTAATAAGCTCTATCCCCAGATAATATTTTTAATTAGACTAAAAATTTCTACTACTTGCAGTTGACCAGAAAACTATTTCCCTGCTAAATGAAATTAAGATATTCTATAGTTGTTATTTCTTCCCTCTCTAAATATATTTGGGGACACACACACAATTAAACAGTAGAATAGAGTTTTATCTGAAAAATATAAAGGCAATGAAGAAGAAAACAGTTATTACTGTTTTCACACATACATGACAGGTATTTTGAAATTCAAAGGAATTATAACAATGAGTACAGTGAATTTAGCAAAAGCATAAACACAATAACACAGTAGAATGGTAGCAGTTTAGTGAGGGTAGAGACTGCTTCTGAAGTATTGAAGCGGTTTAAGAGGATATTAAAGTTAATATATCAATGAAATGAAGGAGGAAACTCTTAGAGGTCAGTGATTTTCAGCATTTTCATTGTCCCTCGCATGAAGAAAGGCATACCACCATTACTGAAAAATTCAATAGTCTGCTTCATCTTCCAGTCCTCTGACAAGCAAACGTGATGATGTATGTAAGGATGTTTTAGGTAAAATCCTGTGGGGAAAAATGGCAGGATAATATAAATAATAAAGCAGCCATAGGTCTGTTCTGATCTGAGGGAGGGAAAAGAAAGGAAAATGCTTCAATAGATACATCCTAAAAGGAATGGACAAGGAAAGGCGGTCTTTCTGGATCTAGCCTCAGAACCCCAGCTCTGCTAAATCATTGATTGTGAGCAGCCTGTGGCACATGGACTTTCATTGGAATGTGGTTGTTCAATACTGAACAGTCTCGCTACTTGTTTTTTAATGAAGGAAATACAAATAAAACAAAGGAAACATAATTTAAGTCACCCTAGCTCTACAGTCGTTCCTCTGATTTCTCACAGCAGACACTGGTAAGTTTCCAGTGACAGATGGTCCAGGTGAAGAGTCTTTCCTGAGACACATTTTCAACTGTCAACTCACTACCACTTAGAATCATCTGACTAAGAGTCTTGGTTGTGTAAATGTCTTTGTCAGCTTTGTCTTGGGGCATTTCTGTGAGGGATCACCTTGATTGTTAATTGACACAGAAGGTCCTAGCCCAGTGTGGGCAGTTCCATTAGATTGGCAGGTCGGGTTGACTATGTTAGGATATTAGCTAAACACGAGCTAGAGGCAACAAACGGATATTTTTCTATGGTTTCTGCTTTAAATTCCTCCTTTGATTTCTGTTAGTGATGATTTGTGTCCTCAAAGACAAAACCAAACTTTTCCTACCATCAGTTTCTATTTGTCGCAACTATAACAAAAATAAATAAATAGATAGATGATAGATAGATGTATAGATATAGAAATTACATGTACAATGCCAGTCTTTCAATTTTAGTCCTATAATATTAATTTTGTGCAGAATTCCAGAGGCAGATAAGAAGGAACATGGAAGTAGAGAAATTTTCCATCATTTACACCTCAGCTACAATCACACAAATTTTGCTGAAAACTTCCATGACAAAGTCCTCATCAACGGAATTTTCTACATTCTTCTGGGATATTTTGAAGTCACATCCCTCATTTTCCAAACTCAGGCATAGCTCACATTACCACCACCATCAACCCCAACACAAAGTGGACAGGCTTCTTTCTTACAGGGTGCAAGACTGGATCATAATTTGCTTGAGTCCGTTGCATGTGAGATATCACGTGGTACGATGCACCCTTATATTCTTAACCTGAAACCTAATGTCATTTTTCCAGCACAGGGTGTAGATCTATTTCCTTTTTCCCTGTCATGATTAATCTCCATTGTCAATTTGAAGGAATTTAAAGTAATTTGGGAAACACAAGCCCCTGGGTGTGTCTAACGGGGTATTTACAATAAGGTTTAATTGAGCATAAAAGATCTACCCTGCCTGTGAGTTGCTTATTTTCATTATCTGAGGTCCTGAGCTAAAGGAAAGAAAACAAGACTAGCATCAGCATCCATCTTTCTGCTTCCTGACCATGGGTACAATGTGACCAACAACCTCACCTTTCAGCTACCATGCCTTCATCTGCCTTGGTGGTCTGTATGCTCAAATTGTGAACCAAGATAAACCTTCTGTCCTTAAATTGTTTTTGTTAGACATTTTTTACAGCAATAAGAGAATTATCTAATCTAAATACTGAGAGAGCAGGTTACACAAGGGACAAAAAAGTGTATGTGAGAAAACCTGAGGTTGCTTCGTGATATTTCTGAAGGAAGACTGCAATTTTCAATCCATCTGTACCATAATCTCTACTATGCTTTGATCACTAGTTTACAACTAGTGACTCTGAGCTTTGGTGCAATCTTAATTACTTATAATGTGCATGTTCTCAGGAAACACATTACACAAGTGCTGATTACATAGCATAAGATAACCTTGAAAGACTTAAGTAGGGTTAACCCATGTTTCTATGAACAGTGGTTTTGTTATTTTGTTATAGAAGCCAAAGAAAACTAATTATAATTTTAGTGAATATTAAATACAGGAAATAAAAAAAACAAGAATTGGGAGCCCAGGTTGTTTCTGAAGCTAAAGCAGCCAATCTTAGGGCAAGGCCACAGTGCTAATCGAGGCAGAAGTCTGCCCCCTTCAACTGAGACCTTCAGTTGTAAAAACATAGGCCTAGGATGTTTGATTGTTGAAGATCAAATTCCAAAACTAAGCTCTTTCCCTTCCCAATATCATGAGCCTTAGGTTCAGTTTTAGAGTACAATCGTCCTATTGAAAAATAACATGCATAAACTATCTATGACGTTATATTTTTAGCACTTTATTTATTTATTTTGTCTGAAGAGGCTTCTCTTTCAATGTAATAAGGTTTCCTGTGGTCCTCTGGAAAAACTGATCAGCTAATATATGGACTTGGACTAGGGGAATTTATATGTTAACAAAAATTAAACTATTTTCATTTATTAAGCTTTGACACTATCACACTGTTTTGATTATTAAAGTATTTACATTGCATATGTCTGCAGAAAGAGATTACTCAAGTTTCTGATTTATAGCAACCTGTGAGGTAATTATTCTAACTGTAAAATGAATTGTTCTGCCCAATTTAAGGTTTGTCATAACATTTGATGGATTGATTTAAGCATGGGCTTCCATAGTAAATAAAATTCTATCTTTCAAAATGAAAGAATTGATGCAACTTATATTTCCTCTGATCTAAAATATGGACGTTAGATTCTAACGGTTATTAATTGTTGTCACAAGCTATAGGAGATTAATGGCAATACACACAGATAGACACACGGAGACCCTAGTTTTCCTTCCAGTTCTTTAAAAGACTATTCTGTGTGTGTATGTGTGTTTGTGTGTGTGTGTGTGTGTGTGTGTGCCTATGTGTGTTTGTGTTTGTGTAGAGAAAGAGAAAGAAGAGAGAGAAGGAAAGAGACTGTTCAGGTTCTTGTATACATGGAGAGCATCCATATAAGAAAGCAACCTCAGGCACCATTCACCTTTTGTTGAGACAGAATCTCTATGTAACGTAGAACACAGCATGTAGACAAGGGTAGCCTGTCAGGGAAGTCCCCGAATATCAGTTTCTTTTTCCTCAGTATTGGGACAACAAGCTTGGATTACCATGCTTGAACTATTTTTTAAAACTTGAATTTAGAAGATCGAAATCAAGTCCTTAGTAAGCACTTTACCTACTACATTATCTTACCAGCTTACCAGGAGTTAATTATAATGATGTACTAAACATTTATAGTAAGTGGAAATAATTGTTGTTTGCATTTCATTTAACTGTTATTTAACTTAATAGATATTCAATAATGTCACCATTGTATTAGAAATTATACCAAAAGAATAGAAGATAAGTAATAAAATAATAATTCCCATCTATTGGGGAGGGGACATAGTAATGAAAGATGCAAAGTAATCCATAAGATATTAAAATATATATAAAGTATAACCAATTCATTGTGGGACTTCACATGCATAAGACCTTATTAATAGATGATAAAACATGAGAATGTGATAGAATGCTGAATCTCTGAAGCCATGCTTTCAGATAGTCTCTTTGGTAATGAAACACTATTGGATAGATTAGTCTTCCAATTTCTGTGGATGAATGTTATCCTAAAAATGTTCAACCTTAAAGACCAAGTTACCTATTCTATTCCAGAGATAAATATTTTTTAAAATATTTATTCTATTCTTAATTGTGTTTATGTGTGCACGCATGCACACACGCGTGTGCCCACAGGCATGCATGAGTTCAGATGCTCATGGAGGCCAAAAGAGTACATTGAATTAACTTGAGCTGGAATTAAAAATAGCTGTTAGCCACCTGATATGTATGCTAGGAATTAATGCAGATTGTCTGAAGAAGCAACGTGGCTTCTTACCTGCTGAGCCATCTCTCCAAACACAGAGATGAACATTTTAAATGTTAAATAAAAGTCATGATAACAGTACTCTATTTGCTGGTAAATACAACAAATAATGTAATAAGGAAGACTCATCAAAATCATACAATCATGAGAGGTAAACAGAAATGTCAGCAACTGAAATGTAAATGGCAGGAGTATATTACATGATATTTATGTCTTCACAAATATATGAAAAATGCCCCCAAATTAAAAATAATCCATCATCTGAAAAGTTTACATATGCTTTAGAAAATATCCATTGCCTTATTGCTTTATAAGTAAATGATAATTAGAGCAAAATAGCATTAATGAATACTAGTTTATATCTGTCATTGTTCGGTTAGAAAACAAATTTTAAAAAGTATTTTAAAACCGATGATAATTACGTATTTTTCCTTTTTAACATGGGTCCGAGAATTTCCAAAGACTGTGTCTATGTGTTCTGGATTTAATCATATAAAAACATGCAAATCCTGTACTAATATTTATTTATTTATACATTTATTTTGTTTTTTTTTGAGACAGGGTCTCAATATGTAGTTTTGGTTGTCCTCACTCTCTACCAGGTTGGTGTCAAACTCAAAGAGATCTGCCTGTCTCTGTCTCCTGAGTGTTGGGATTAAGGTCATTCACCACCACTGTGCAATCCCTGTACAGTGTACTAATCTTAATTGTTCAAAGTTATGTAGCTATTTGTAGTACAGTTGAATTTGACCTTCAAATGAACGTACCCTATTTGAAAATTACAAAATGCACTCAACACATAACTGTTACATCTTTTAAGTTACATGGTATTAACTTCTAATGTGAATCTAGCCATAGGCTTGGTTAAAAATACTTGCTGATTATACTTGGCCCTATTTTTTAATCCATAGAATTAACTGTAATTTAAAAAAAGTGAATAATTTCATAAGTAGCACTGAGTTGCATCATTGAGTTATGCATTCTCTTATTTTCAAATAAAATTAAATAAATCACATGTATAAAATGTGAATTTAAATACACATAATTAATACTAAATTGTTCTCTTTGCTTTAGCAAAGAAAGGACTTCAAATCTGGAGATATAAATACAATCGCTTTATAGTACTTATAACCTAAATAATCCTCTTACTACTATAGAAATACAATTTACTGAAATATTATCCACTGTATAAAATAATGCATCTATCAATTTGTGTTGGTTGGTTGAACAAAATTTTGTCATATGAAAATAAAATGATTTTCAGAAAAGTAAATTAATCTTGATCTTCTTTCTCATACAACATTGATATAGACCCATAAATCTCAAATCTCTAGGAAGTTATAAATACTCTCATCTCTTTCTAACATGGAACTTGAAGGCACCAGGAGGTGGTCCCATCACTATCATATTAACAAGTGCATGGCCCATCACACAAAACCATTCTCTCAGAACCTTTCCCACTTACTTTTGCTTTATCTACTCGGTCTGACATCTGTGTCCTCTGCTTTAGAAATTAGTGGGCATGTCTATGTGAAGATACTGACTTGCCATTCATTATACAATATAAGAAGGCAAATAAAAAAAAAACTCAGAAAAGTCAACCCCTGACCGCTCAAGAGCCTTACAATAAGAGACAACAAGGCATTCAGAAGACCTCAGAGACTGGACAACAGCCTTCAAGGGCCAAATTTTCTTTACTTGGAAGAGAAAAGCAGCTGAAATGCAAAATACTGGCAAAAAACAAGTATTTAAAAGATTTTAAAGTATACTTTATTAAGTATACTTCCATGTCTTGTATTGTTTTGTCACGTATTTACATTAACTATTACAGAAATATTTATTCTAAAGAGCAGTTGGTAAGTTTTTGCTAATTTTTGCTTTTTCTTGTTTTCTTTCCATTTGAGTCTGATAAATTGATTAGTACCTTTGTTACATGAAAATACATCATGGCAAGAAAAATGCAAATGGAAAATTAAATTTTTATGAGGACACAAGGTAAAGGCAAAACTTCATTTGCACAGCATCAGGAGAGTAACACTGATTTCTGCCCCCACTCACAGCCTTTCACACATCCAGAGGGAATTACAGGAACCGACACAAAGCCTCAGTGGAGAATCAAAGCTTGGTTGGGTTTTAACATGCTATGTCAGGGCACATAGCCTGGAACTGCTTAAAAAGTCATCTGTTGTCTGCTTACATGTATATGTCATCTTCCCATGCTTTCAACACCATCTTCCAAATGCAATTGAATACTGAAGTGCCCATGAATTAGTTGAATAGAATGAGAAATCACCCTCGTGCTTTTAGACGGGGAGAGAAAACATTGCAGCCTAAAAAGCATTATGGATGCAGTATGGAGTCTTTTGAGTTGCATTTTATCAATTTATGTGACTTGGAATACAGCGATATATAAATGTTAGTAGTCACTAAGCACATGGTAAGCAGGTGCAGTGTGCTTTGCCAGAGGAGAGCTGACACACTGATGAGATCTCTCAGCTGGAGTGGCAAAGGAGCATGGGAGGAGAAAGGGTGAAACACCTGTCATCCACTCATTTTATTTTCCAATCATAGTATCTTGAAGGGAAAGAAATTGAATTAAAATGAAATATCTCTCACAACTGAGATGGAGGCATTGTATCCTTGTTGTTTGCAACCATTACTTCCATATTGAGAGAATTTTAAATGCATAGTAATATGTCTCATAAGGATGTATTCAGAGGAGTGTGTGTTCAGTGAAGGCAAATGCTTTGCATATTGCATGTGATAAACCAAAATCTGAAATTATGTTTTATACTTTGTGTGAGAGAATGAGAATATTTTAATTGAGTCTCATTCACTTTCTTGATATACCTTTTGGCAACAGTGAGGCATGGGGACAACACTGTGAAATTCCAAGAAAAAGAAACATTGAATAAATGACCCCCTGAACCAATCTTATAAAGGACCGAATTAATCGGTCTGTCAAATTAGGCAAAATTATAAACCATGGAGGTAGAAATCTCGTAAAAGAGACTGAAACTAGTAGTGCAAAAGATTGTTAATTGTAAAATACATTTGTGAGCTATCCGAAAATATAAATGTCTTCAGATTTAAAGGATCTGATAAAATCATTTTGTGCAAGGAGAAAGAAAATTACTCCTAAGAGGATGGATTTGGAAGCAGGTGTAAAAACACATACATGAATTATACATTTTATGTGGGATCTAGAAGAAAGCCCTTCTTGAAATGCTAAGGGGAAGTGCTGCTGGTGGCAGCAGAGTTAGATTGTTGCAGGGAGATGAGTAAGAACCTCAGAACTGACCTTTATTCTGCTACAGCCCTGCAAACAGGTTATTATTAATCCAAACAATGTTATTAAGGGCTTAGTGAGTGTGCCCCTTTATCAGGTATGAGTAAAACTTTGTAATTTCCTTTGGTACCTATGGTAAAATTAGTGATTTTCATCAGACAAACAAAGAAAAAACAAAGAATATGACTTTTAAATGAAATAACTTCATGGTGTAGCAAATACCTGTGATATTTCTAGATCAAATGAGAAAATGTTATCTATTCCCAAATACTCTTCCACCTCCCATCTCTTTAGAGTTATAGCTTATACTTTTCTTCTCCACAGTAATTCACTTGAAAGTGAATTGAACACCGTAAACTACTGCTCAGTCCTTTCTCAAGCCATGAAAGGTATTTCAGTGGAGGCAGAGCAGAAGAAAGGAGAAGACAAGAGGAAGGAGAGAAGGAAAGAGTTTCAAGATGAAGAGTAGCTTCTTCGGGATCTCTGGGACGACTTTGGGGAAGTGAAAATAAGGTCAAGATGTGGCTAAACTAGCTGTCCTTCCAACACCTTTATAAGTTTGACCTGCTCAGTCAGGCCTTGATAAGAAAACAATCTTTTTGAACAATTTATGCACATTTATGAAAAATGGAAAATTCTTCCCCTGTGTCTCATCATGATCTATAGAGAAATATCACTTTATGATTCAATAATAAAGCATGTCTATAATTTATGATTTCCACTGTCTTCAAAAATGTTAAATTATTGATAAAATTTCAAATTAAATATTTAGTAATTTATAAGTCTATAATAAAATGCAGTGTTATTGACAAAAAGATATTGTAGATATTAAGGAGAGTAGGGAGGGGTAAATGAGAGGATTTGTTGGGAGGAAAAGGGAGGAATAAATGTAATAATATTATCATTTCAAAAAAGTTTGTGTGTTTCTATGTGTAGAAAAATATATAAATAAGAAAATGTCAGGGTGGGGCGATTACAACAAGTGAAATAAAGCTCCACTTAATCTAGTGATTACCCAAGAGTAACAAAACAAATGTTTTCTGTATGTAAGTTGTAGGGGTGACAATGTAGGAAAGAGGAGGGAGGAGGAGAAAGAAACAAGCTGCCTGACAATGGTCTGTCAACTCTATTCACTGAACATTCACTCTCAAGTTGGGTGATGGCCCAGTGATACATGGCCCTTCAGCTTAGAAGAATCTTATGAGTTTGTTACGGCAGAACAGATGTACTGTTACTACTTGCCCATCTAAGCCAACCAATGTGTTTAAAATTAAAATTATATAGATTTATTCACAATGTAAAAAAGACAATCACTCTCTTTAGGCAAAGATTAAATACTATAAAACATGTTTTTTTGTATATTCATTGCAAAAAGTATTTGCTTTTATAAGAATATTTGTATATAAAATTCTTAGACCATGAACTCTATTCTCACCTAGATTCACTTTCCTCCCCAATTCTGGTGCCACCAGTTCCCTTTGCATTTCATTTCATGTGTATGATTTCATTTCTACTTCAATGCCACATATGCATGAGATATTTTTTCGCACCTGCGTAACACCTAGGATCGACAGAGGACAGAAGGCATGCATGTGTGTTTCTCTAGGTCTACCTTAACTCATTTGGTGTGATGAATACTTGTTACATTCATTTTCCAGCAGATTGCATCATTCTTCAGGTCTGAAGGGAAAGAAGTATTTCCACGTTTCATTATCTTTTCCTCAGTTGACTGACACCTAGGTTGATTCCACAACTTAATTTTTGTAAATGTCTTTAACAGCATATATTCAAACGTTTATGCTAATGTGTTGTGAAGGAATCTTAATAAAGCATTTGGGTTTATTAGAACTTTCATCTTATTGTTGTCAAGTGTTTTTCCTTTACATAAAAATTGCATTCTATATTATTAACACTTTTGTTTAGAATTACCTTTCAAATGATGAGGTAAATGTTTATATTTGCCATTTGTTTTTGATGTGTTTTCTGACTTTATTTCCCATTGCTCTGGTGAAATACTCAGATGAAAGCTCATAAGAGGGAATGAGTTTAATCTATTTCATAATTGCATGATATAGTTCATCATGGTAGGGATCTCAGGCGGGACCTCAATGCAGCTAATTACATACATACTCAGGGAATGAATAAATGTGTGCATGCAACTGCTCAGCTCATTCTGTCATAGGACACAAACCAGCGGAACGGTGCTACCCAAAGTGAGTAGTCTTCCAGCCTCAATTACAGTGATGAGGATAATCACACACAGGCATGGCCATAGGAAGACCTGACCTAGTCAACCCCTCTTTAAGACTCTTTACTTATGTGATTCAAGGTTGCTTCACGTTGACAATTAGAGCCACCCATTTCAATGTTCTTTGTTATTTGAAAGACATGTTTGCATCTGGTGTATCTTCCCTTTTTCCTAAAAGGCATTACCTAACATTTCTTATGGAGCAGGCTGATTTTCTTGAACTTCCTAACTATATTTGGAAAAGGTATTTTATGTTTACTTAAAGGAAATGCAATAGGCATATCATCAAAGTTTTTCTTTTAAAGAATTAAAACACATCATTTCATATTTATCTTTTAGTTTTGTACAAAAAATAAGACTAAACTATATATCTTTACTTCCTAGATGATGCCTCTTTTTCTGCATGATTTTAAGTTCTCTATAAACTTATTGGAATAAACTTGATTATGATATACCCTAGGATTACCCTTTTTACATTGTACATTTTTGTTTACATTTCTTATATTTGAGTGTAATTGATCTTTTATAATATCCAAATTTATACTCTTATTTCTTAGGTGAATTTTTCTCAAAAATTTCTCTGCTGCCCTATTTCTGAAACTATCATTCCATGCTCATTACCCTCCTTGGTGTTGTTCAAAGTTTATTGATGCGCTGGTCATTTTTCACACCTGTTCCTGGTGTTTCATTTGGAAATATCTATTGCTGTCCGGTGAAGTCTCTTCTTATTTTTCCCCTCACATATCTAGCATAGTAACAATTTCAAGTTCATGCAGTATACCATCTCACTTACCCATTGTAGATTAATTCTCAGAAAATTCATTTTTTAATAGCTCATATTTTGGATGTAGAGAGTCAGGCAGAACTTTTAATGCATTTGTCCTCTCATATAACATGTGTCAAGACTAGCTCACTGTTAAATGATTGATAAATGCCTTCTTTATGGAACATGCTGTACTTTTTTTATGCTTGGTAAATTTTGATTGAAGGCCAGACATTTTGAATATCACCTTGTTGGGTACTAGATAATTTTATCACTATAAACATTTGAACTTTGTACTAGTATATAAGTAATTAAGAACCATGTGATTCTGACAGGCATTTTCTTAAAAAAAAAGTTTGATCAGTGACATCAAAATATTAATCAATTGAGAACAGAATGTAGTGGTTTCCTCTGTATAATTACATTCTCTCCTAGAGGGAAGAGCATGAACGTTAAGAAGTAAATACACCCCACAATTCCAGAATAGACAGAATTTACAAGGCTCACAGAGCTCCTCTGTAAGATTATCAAAACAGTAAACAATTGCTTAGGAAAGGAAAAAGTCCTACCAGCCCACTTCCTACAAGTGATTCGGATTTCTCCGGGAATATAGTTTGGATAGTTCATTGTCTGTAATGCTATGGGGTTTTAGATTATATGGCTACCTTTGATTCATCCATACTTCACAAGTATCGGTACTTCCGCATTCATTTGCCAATTCATTAAGCTTGATTTGGTAGAAATCCTTAGTATTTTCTGTCATCAGTGCTTTATCTGGGTTAAATAGATATTTTCTCATGTCTCCTCTGGAAAAGTTGTTCTCACTGACTGAAGAAAGACCTTTCTGTGCTTGTTGTGAAATTCTCTTACTTATTTTAAACTGCTGTATTTTGGGTCGTTTATCTAGACAAAGTCTCCTGACCATGTGTTTTATGGTGAATTGTACTATACTGCTAGTAATTTTGAGATTTTTTTTCTAGTACCCTTCATTTTACTGCTATTCATTAAGCAAAATACTGGGCAGTTGGATTCCCCTGTGAACACAAATGGTTCTCTTTGTGGAGCACCATGCTATGTGTGGTCTATCCTAAGAACTCTAAAATAACTCCTTAAAAATCTCAGCTTTGTGTCCTCAAATCAGAGAGACTTGAAGCTTTTTTCTGCTTTGGGCATGGTAATGACTACATAGAGATTCCATGCACTTTTATGTAAGTCCAGGGTTATGCTATATCATGCATTCAGTGAAGGGGAACTGTTCTTACATTCCTGTGGTTTTCCTAGATTTTCTGTGGGCAGCAAAGACTTTCACAAGAGTCCTTAAGAGAAGAAGAACAGGTTGGAGGAATGGCATGTGAACGAATTCAATGGGGATGAGGAAATTGAGCAGACACAAGTAATGTGAGCTATCTCTAGAATTGCAAAATCCTGGAACAAGGTATTCTCTGGGCACTCGGAAGAAGGGGAAAACTGATGGCCCCTTGACTCTAAGGCCCATGCTGATGTTCAAATACTCCGAAGTGAGCAGAAATTTGGTAACTTGATTACACATATAAATTACCTAGCAAGATTTATAATATCTACAAAAGATGAACACTCCTCTGTGTCTACGCCACAGCAGTTCTCAGCGTGTCTTCTTAGTGGTATGATTCGAAGGGCTAACTGTGTCTAATGTGTTGAAACTGTCAAGATGCACAGTTCTTATGCTTTCTCATTTTATCTCATTTCAGCCATTAAAGCAAAAGTAATTCCCAGTACTCTGTCTTGCCCAGAAGCATAATTGACCAATATATTTCTAAATGATAAAAAAATTGTGGAATCAAGACTGCTTTCTTTCCAGTAGAGCAATTAATTTATGAAATTAATCAAGTTAGTTAACCTCATTCCCTTTTAAATACTCTCCAAATGATATTGGCTGCAATATTCTAGGTCATTGTAGGAGAATAGCCTATTTTGGCAAAATGTTTGCTTCATAATCAGCGCCTTGTAATTGGGTGTTGTAAGAGCTCATGAAGAGAAGAAACTGCTATGTGTCCCAGAACCAGTGATGCCACCTGTGAAAGATGGGCAGAAAGTGATGGCTGATTCCCAGGAGCACTGCCACTAGGCAATTAGATAAATTTATTTGCTGGGAGCCACAGTCTGGCCTCATTTTGGAGAGCTGTGGAACTTGATTGAGTCAGCATCTACACTATACCCTGTCTCCTAAAGAGTCACATTAGCCAAAGCTCAAGATTGATGGTCAAATTGAAAATACCTTTCAACCTGTTACAATGACAAATAGACCCAACAATAAAAGAGTTTTTTATTCAGAATGTTCACTCTCTGGCACCTCCATATACAGGCAAATTATCAGAGCATTTTTTGATAATATTAAACAATAGAAGGAATGTAGAAAATACAAATATTTACTAGCACCACAGTAAAACATCAAGACATCTGACTCCAGGAAAAGAAATTTACATCTACCACTGCATAGGGCTAATTTTTATATCTCAGTGTTTTCTCCCTGGATGCTGTCCATACTGGAACTGAAAATCCTCAATTCCTATTTTAATTTCTTTTTTGGATGAAAAACATACTTATTTACATTGTTTACTTAGGTAAATGATGCTTTGAATAAATTTCAGCCAAAATTTCTGGGACTATAATTTATTATTGTTGTTGATATTTTAAAAATTTTCCTTCCATACATTCATTTAGGTCCATGGTTTAGTGTCTTCCTTTCTAGATAAATATATCTGGCAAGAATTTAACTATAACTCTTAAGTACTGACAACTGTCATAAGGTCTCAAAAATTAATAGTAATCATGAATGAAGACAAAAAGAAAATAAATCTGTTATAATAATGATAAAATTTTACGGAAAAAAAGGCAAAGTCCCTAGTAAACATTGCAGGCTCACAAACATGGCATTCTATTGCCAATATTCTTGGTTACTTTATATAGGAAACCAAAGTCCTATTTGAATAATGAGCAATATGATTTAAGTCATGATACAAAAATTGGAAACCATTCCTGACACCATTATTGAATCTAAGAACCTGTGACTTGACAAGCTATACACCACAGGGGAGAGCATATTATTATTCTGCTAAAGGGTTATAGTAATGGAACCAACCCCTTAGAACTTATGGTTATATCCATACATTATTCTTCAGAGAAGCTTCCTGCAGTGGATGGGAGTTAACTTGGTGGTTTACTTGTCTCTACTCATTTTCCTTCAGATTAATACCTTTATCCTTCTTCCACAGAACTTTTCCATAAAATGCTGATCACTCCCATTCCTACCAGTGTATCTTTTCATTATCTTTACTGATAAGATCTTTGCAGAAAACACAAAAAGAAATTTGCGTATCAGGCATATTTATCATTTAAGTTTCAGTGCCTCCTCCTATTGACTTGCCTACTCCCCACTCATGTTCACACCATCCCAGTCAGGAACAAGGCTCCTTACAGTCATGGAAATTGATTTTACTAAGTTAACTCATAGACTTTAAGTTCCTGAAGTCTATAGATCCCAGTATACCGCACCTTGATTCATCTCTGACACAAAGGTGACAATGGATGTTCTCTGTATTAAGAATGTGTTTCATGCTTCCTTTGGTCTTCAAGGATCTCTTCTTGTAATAAACACCTACAACTCTGAGAATTTTGATTACAATAAGTGATAAGTTTTCTCATCTGTGGAATTTTATTTGCATTTGTACTTCACTTTTTCCCTCTAAAAAAACAGTTAATAGAACTTTGTTCTCTACAAGCATAAAATTCGGCTTAATTTAAATGAAAGCCTTTATCAGAAGTGGCAGACATGAAGAATTTGCCTTGTTTTATGGTTTTAAGCTCTTTTTTATTGAATGTCACAGAAATAGTTTACTAGATAGATTAAAAGTGTCTTCGTGCTTTTAAGCCCCGTCTTCTTCCCGTTTCGTAAGGCAGTGGCTTTATTTTCCAGAGGCGTTGCTCTCTATTTCAGTGAATGCTTAACACTACTAGTGTTCATTCTTTTTTTTTTTTGTATTCTTTTATTTTTTTCCATTCAAAAACATAATTAAATAAATAAAATTTTTACATTTCTTCCCCTTCTCCCGGTCACCTCCCACTACCCCCCACTCCTCCTCCCTCCTCCTTCTTCCTTAAAAAATGGCATGGTGGCCTGCCCTGTTGGAAGTCCAAGGCCCACCCCCTCCCTCCCGGCCTAGGAAGGTGTGCATCCAAAAAGATTCGGTTCCCAAAAAGATAATACATGCAGAAGAGATAGGTCCTGGTGTCATTGTTGATGGCTTCTCCGTCCGCCCCCATTCGCTGCCACATTCAGAGAGTCTGGTTTGATCATATGCTCATTCAGTCCCAGTCCAGATGGATTGGTGCACTCCCAATAGTTCAAGCACACTGTCTCAGTGGGTGGACCAGCCCCTCACGGTCCTAACTTCCCAGCTCCTCTTCTCCCACCTTCTGCTCTTCAACTGCACCTTGGGAGCTCAATCCATTGCTCTGATGTGAATGGTGATCAAGATTTTCATCAATGTGACTATGGGACAAGGCTAGTTCTGGCACCCTCTACTCTGCTGCCCGAATATCTAGCTGGGGATTTGCCCGTGGACACCTGGGATCCCCTCCA
>PVIU01021315.1:0-31880 GCA_004026605.1 Ondatra zibethicus
ATAAAAAGTAAAGTAAAGCCACGGAGCAGTAGTGGCACATGCCTTTAATCCCAGTACTCAGGAGGCAGAGGCAGGCGGGTCTCTGTGAGTTCAAGAACAGCCTGGTCTACAGAGTGAGTTCCAGGACAGGCTTCAAAGCTACAGAGAGAAACCCTGTCTTGATAAATAAATGAGAGTGAGAGAAAGAGGTGGGGGAGAAATGAAACCAAGGATATTTGTTTAGTAAAAAACGAAAGATTTATACGATCTGAAGAGAAACCAAAGTATAAGGATATTTGTTTAAAAAGTAAAAGAAAACAGGGGACTGGAGAGATGGCTCAGTGGTTAAGAACACTTACTGCTTTTCCTAAGAATGGGAGTTCAATTCCTATCGCTTGGGAGGCAGAGGCCAGCTTGATCTGCATAGTGAGTTCCAGGACTGCCAGGCTATACAGTGAAACCCTGTCTCAACAACCACAAGAAGCATTTGGGAAGCAGAGACTACTGTATATAACAAGTTCCAGGACAGCCAGAACTACATAGAGAGACCCTGTCTCAGGAAAAATATATATATGGAGGAGGAGGGCTGCTTGTTTGTCCTGGCCACCAGAACCAAAATAATCACACAGAAACTATATTAATTAAAACACTGCTTGGCCCATGGTAATCACAGCACACAGAGGGGACTCCCACATCATATTTTATACATGTACATTTCTAAGTTTTATACATATGCATCTGTGCTAATTTGTACATACATGTGTATATAAACATCAATTAGTGTTTATTTAAAATGTATACTTATATATTTTGTAAATTTAAATTTATTATATTTTGTATATGTATAAACATGTATACTTAATAAGTGTGTACTTAAATACATTTTTAAAATTATGTTTTTCTTCTTTTGAGGCAGGGTCTATCTACATGGCCCTGGTTGTCCTGGAACTCACTCTGTAGACCAGACTGGCCTCAAGCTCACAGAGATCCATCTGCCTCTGCCTCCTCAGTACTGGGATTAAAAATCTTGCACCACCACCCTTGCCCTAAAAATTTGTTGTTTGAGGCTGACTCTCATGTAGCCCAGGCTGGCCTCAAACTATATACGGACCTAAAGCTAGCCTTGAATTGATTATCCTGTCTCCAGCTCCCTAGAATTACAGTTGTGGGCCACTAGGCTCAATAAATACTTGTACATCTAAATTCTAACAAATGCCCCAGTCCCAAATTTTTCTGTACACTGATAGTCACAGAGACTCGGGAATTTAAGCCCTAAAAATGCCCATTCCTGTTCACTCAGCCTTAAAATCCCTGGGGCCGCCAAGGTAATGAATGGGTGAGGGACAACAGCTTGGCTTTGTCTCCTTGCAGGTGTTTGGCTTCCTGAACCTGGTCCTCTGGGTTGGCAACCTATGGTTCGTGTTCAAAGAGACAGGCTGGGCCGCCCCGTTCATGCGCGCACCTCCAGGAGCTCCGGAAAAGCAGCCAGCACCTGGGGATGCCTACGGCGATGCCGGCTACGGGCAGGGCCCCGGAGGATATGGGCCCCAGGACTCCTACGGGCCACAGGGTGGTTACCAACCCGACTACGGGCAGCCAGCGGGTGGCGGTGGCGGTGGCTACGGGCCTCAGGGCGACTATGGGCAACAAGGCTATGGTCCACAGGGAGCGCCCACCTCCTTCTCCAATCAGATGTAATCTGGTAAGTGATGGATGGACGGATGCGGCAGGGAGGTACAAGAAATGAAACTTGAAGGAACCAATAGATAGGCAAAACTACAAAAAAAGGGGGGGGGAAGCGAATGCGGAAAATCTAGCCAATGGGCGGAGAGCAGGAGAAGGAAGAGGAAGGAGCAGCGTTCAGAGTAACCAATGAAAAGAGTGTAGGAGCACTTGCGCAGTGGAGAATCACGGAAGTAGTGTAGTTTCCAGGGGAGGTGGGTCTTCGAAATGATTGATAAACTAATAGGAGATAAAGCCGATAAATGGGGGAAAGTAGGGTTTGAGGGTTACCAGCGCACTAGCAGGATGTAGATCTGCTGCTCCCTCTCCTTAACTCTTGTAGTGAAAGAGATGGTGTGTTCTCTAGATGAACAGAAAAAAAAAAAAAAAGAGATGGTGTGGAATTTCAAATGAAGAAAAAGGGGAGGGCAGGGGCCTTGAAAACATGCATATGCCTTTTTGTTGGGCCATAAAAGAAATGAATGCTTGGCGTGATATATATATATACATATATAATCCCCGCACTTGAGAGGCTGAGGCACGGGGATTGCAAGTTCTTGAGTCCTGCTTGATCTATATAGCCAAATCCTGTCTCAGAGAGAAAGGTGGCATCACCTAGGTGGGAATAGATTTGCTAGTGGGTGAGCCAGATTGGAGAGTCTTCTAAAGCATCTCACATTTAATTAATCAAAAAATCCTTGGCCAGGTGTGGTGGTCCCAGTGCCTTTAATCCCAGCACTGGAGAGGCAGAGACAGGCGGGGCTCTGTAAATTCAAGACCAGCCTGGTTTACAAGGCAACTTCCAGGTCACTCAGGCCCAGACTTTCCATTTTTCACATTCATCTTCCCTCTTCGCAAGAGCCTGGTCTATCCCATTTACAACCTGTTCCACCCCCAGCATCCACAAGGATTCGGCTAGGCCACTGTCCTCCTAAATTCAGAAATCGCTGTCCTGTATTCAAAAGCTGGTTGAAGCATCTCACTAAAAGGCAAAAATTTTCCAGACTGGTCACAAGGCCCACACATGCTGCACAGATGGCTTTGTCTTTGCTGTATGGTTGATGTTATTTTTGAGACCAGGTCTCCTGTAACTCATGCTGGCTTGGAACTCATTGTGTTAGCTAAGGATGACCTTGAATTCCTGATTGTGCCTCCACCTCCCTGTTTTGCTTTTAGTTTGAGCTAGGATCCCACTAATGTAGCCCAGGCTGGCCTCAAACTTGTTTTCCTCCTGCCTCTGCTTCCTTAATTCTGGGGTCACAGGCATATACCTCCAACTCCATAATCAGTGATTATTTGTCTAAAACAAATCCCCCTGTTATCTCTCTCATCACACCCTGTGTTTTTTTTCCGTGTCGCAATTTTAATTGCTAACTTATGGTTCATGACTGTATTCCACTAGATTGGAGGTATAATCAAGGCTCATTCATGCTATACACACATCACTTAGAGCACTTTTTAAAGATGATTTTATTTTTATTTGATTATGTATATGTGTGTGAGTATGTGCGTGTGAGTTCAAATGACCATGGAGCCCAGGAGAAAGGTCAGATTCCTTGGAGCTGAAGTTACAGATGGTTGTGACCCATCCAATGTGTGTGCTGGGAGTCAAATGTGGGTCCTCTGAAAGAGCAGCAAGCTCTCTTAACTTCTGAGCCATCTCTACAGCCTCACTTAGAGAATTTTTTGATTTTGGGTGACAGGTCTCAGTACATAGCATTGGCTATCTTGGGACTCACTCTGTAGACCAGGCTAGCCTTGAGCTCACAGTGATCCACCTGCCTCTGTCTCCTGAGTGCTGAGATTAAAGGTGTGTGCCACCATGCCTGGCCTCTTATCATTTTATATTAGGTGATTCACTAATATGTCCTGTTCATCCTGTCTCCCTTTTTGGTTTTTCGAGACAGGATTTCTCTGTGGCTTTGGAGCCTGTCCTGGAACTAGCTCTGTAGACCAGGCTGGTCTCAAACTCACAGAGATCCACCTTCCTCTGCCTCCTGAGTGCTGGGATTAAAGGCGTGCACCACCACCGCCCGGCCAAATGGGCTTTTTTGATTAGGAGAGAGGACCTCAACTGTTCCTTTGGTACCCAGTTTGAGCAAGGTTGGTAATATCTTCATCGTGAGAGCAGCTAGGATGAGGCTGATTCCAGAGCTGTTAGAGAAGAAAACATGCCAGGCAGAAGAAAAAGTGCTGTGGCCCAATCCCTCCCTGGGGATATCACCCTCACGTGTAAGGCACCACCCTCATCTGGACTCCTTTCTGTGGCTTTTGTCTCTATAGGTCAGTGAAGCCCACGAAGACCCCATGGGTGGGCAAGAGCTCAAGAGAAGACCTGCCCCCCTTCCTATCCCCATACCCTAGGTCTCCACCCCTCAACCCAGGAGACCCTAACTGTCTTTGCTGTTTATATATATATTATATTATATATAAATATCTATTTATCTGTCTGAGCCCTACCCTCACCCACTTCTCCATGCACTAGGGGCCCAGTCCTGAATGGGCTCCTCCCTTATCCTGACCTTGCATTCCTCAGCCCCTCTCTGTTCCCTAGCCCTGTCCCTTGAGGTAAGGGGACTCTAGAAAGGGGACAGGAAGGGGACCAGACCTTGGCTGCATGGGGAGGGTCAATGTGACTTTTCCTTTACTTGTCTCCCTCTGTTCCTCCTAACTCTCTAGCCTTGGTTCCTCCAGCATTGCCTGAACAGAAGCTTGAATGGAAATCCAACCCCAAGAGTAGGACAGCAGATTGGGTGGGGATACAGGATACGGGTGAACCAGGTGGAGAGATGGGAGGAGCTCTGGAGAGTCAGCAGAGAGTTGGGTTCCAGACATTCTAGACACTAGACATGGAGCCTTTTAGGGAAATGGTGTCCTACAGCATTCTGGAATGGGGTTGGAAGGGACCCAAGGGAGTGGTTTTAGGATGGCTGTGGCTTTAACATCCAGTGGGCTCCGAAATGAGCCAGCTTGGGTTGGAACCAGCATCTCTAGAAGGAGTGTATATTGAAACATGCAGGAGTCTGTGTTTGATTCCAAAGAGCTTGAGCAAGGCTAGAACTGGGGCTAGAAAATAGGCTTGAGAGGAGGTCCTGTCAGGGTTCCAGACGGACATATGAAGGCTATGAGGAGTGTGTGATGGCCTCTGAAGAGAAGCCCTTCCTGTCACGGGGCAGCAAAGAAAACATGTTTTCAAATGAGTAGGGTTCCAGCAGTGGGTGTGGGAGGCTGTAGTTAGGAGCTGTGAGACGTGTTTTGTTAAACGTAGGAGAGAGAATACGTCTGGCACCCTGGGAAGAGCCAAGTATTATGGTTTGGAGGGTGAAGGGTGGGGTCCAGAGAAAAATGTCCCTTGCTCACCCCCTCAAGAGACAGCTAGATAATCAGAGGACAGAGTCTACAGGTCTGTGGGGCTGACCCACCCTCTTCCCCTTTCTCTACCCTCTCCCTCCACACTCCCCTCTGTCCCGGAATACTTGGAGGCTGGGTCTGGAGCCCCCATCCTGTACCCTCTGCTGTGTCTGTGATGTTGGTAGTGCCTGTGATCGTGTGTTGCCATTTTGTCTGACTGTGGCCCCTCACTCTTCCCTCCAGACCCCCTACTTTCCTGTGCCCTTCGGTATTGTTTGAAGACTCCCTCCCCGAGGAAGAACAAATATGAGAAATTCCCTTCTCCCAAATAAACTCCTCAACCACCCAGTTCATCTGGCTCTGATTTCTCGGTGCGTCTTTTCCTTTGGGTGCAGATGAAGGGAGAGGAGGCAAGAGGAGAGGAAATCAGAGGAAGCTCAACCCTCAGTAGCATCCTGCTGAAGCCTTGCCTACAAAGTATTCCCAGTCTCTGAGTTAGCACTGCTTGCTGTACCATTGCTGGCCGGCCATCGAATCTTTCTAGGGTGTGGTCCTCATGCTGATCCCTTAGCCACCACCCTTCCTGGTCCCAGTGCAGTCTTTTCCTCAAATTCTCAAGGCCTCCATAACTAGGGAGACTCCACAAGACTTCATCCTACCCAAGCTCTTGTTTCTGAACCCTTCAGATCCTGTGGTAGCTATCTTCTTTCTCTTGCCTCAGCCTAAGGAGGGGAACCAGAGACCTACCAGGTGGGGAGGCTGATTAACTGATGAAGATCCTCCCCTCCCAACCTCAGTTTCTCCCCGACAAGGGTCAGGAAGTGACAGGGTTGTGTGTAATGGGGTTTGGGGGGGAGTGGAAGGGAAAGTTCCTGGGCACCCAAGATGAAAGGCCTGTCTGACCTGTTGCCGCCTCATGCCTAATTAAAGACTCCACTCGGGGCGCCTGAGTTCTGAGTTGTGGCTGCCAATACTTGACCCCTTCCTAGCCCCAAGGCCCAGAGATGCCAAGAGCAGGAAAGAGAGACCCAGCTCTGGAAGTGAGCTCAGGAAAGGCAAGATCTACCTGACTACAGAAAAACAAGGGAGCGAGAGGGAAAACTCTAAGACCTACTTGTTTGGGCTGGGATCGGTAGGCACAGTGGCTGCAGTGGATGCCTTGGAAGGATGTGGAACTGGCCAGTGATTTCACTCTCTTCCACATAAATCTCAGGTCTGTCTCTGAAAATGGAGTAAGTCTAGCAGGACCATGAGTGCCACAGAGCACCAGTTAGGACTGAAGATGAGGTTGGGACCATTCTTGTAACATTCATCCTGAAAAAAGGACTCTGGGAAGGGACCAAGAGGTGGCTTTGACCCTGTCCCCCAAAGCTTCCAAGATAAATTTATACTATTCGTCCAAGCAAGCACTCTAGTGTACCACTGTAATCATGTCGCCACGTCCAACAGCTTTCAAACTTTAAAGACTGTGGCACGGAGGGACACTGGAGGGTCAGCCTCCTGACACCCTGCTCTGGCCCTGGGATGTGGCAGGCTTTCCAGCAAGGCACTCACTCACCTGGTGACAGCGCAGTGCCTTAGCTACCACAGGCCAAGGGGCGGGCCCTACTTGGCGTGCTCCTCCCACCCTGGAGTCAAGTTTACGGAACAGAGCTGCCCGGCCGGACGCGCTGTGGCCTGGCGGCCCGGAGGACTCCATTCGCCTCACCCGGCTGGGCTTGACTCTGTCTAGGCGCGCCATGTTCGCGCGTGGGTCCCGGAGGCGCCGCTCCGGGCGTGCGGTGAGCAGGGCTCAAGGGCAGTGGTGGGGGTCAGGGGAAAACTGAGGCCCGGGCGAGGGGGCAAAGCACTGGGGCAGAGGGGAGGCCTGGAAATTCCCGTTCCCAGCTTTCCTAAGACTTGGGCGCTGGGACCGAAGCACACTCGAGGATGCAGAAACGTGTAGAAATGGTGGCTCAACTCTCTAACACATCTCACACGTTTTATCACCGCTGCAATCTGGGGACACCCCCTTTCCTGTGAATTAATCCTAAAGTTGAAAATAGGGTCTTGGGATTTGAAGTTGAGCAGGGACGTCCTGAGCTCTTGAGTAAAGGACCTCATACACTGGGGGACTGTAAAATGAGGAGCGGGGGGTCCCTTCTCTCCTGAGTACCAAGACTCAATGAACCAAGATTTGTATAATAAGATTTTCAGGCTTCCATCGGAGTCTGAACGCTTTTGACTTCCTAGATAGGAGGATTTCCCCTCTTTTCTTTGGAAGATCTCTAACCAAGAAAGGTGGAGTCTGGACCAAAGAAGAGAATAGTCCTAAAGTGTGAAGGGTAAAGGCAAAGATTTATTGGGACGGAACTTTCAGAATGGAACAGGGACGTACGGTGGTCCTAAAGATAGTTACTCCTCAGTTCCTCAGGTAGGAGAGGTGAAGCCAGGGTTTGGAGGAGGGGCAGCAGAACTTCTTAGGGAAGAGCATTGTCCAGAGGTCATGGGGATCTCGGGGAAGGGTGGGTTCACAGCCGCCTACCCTGTGGAACTGGATGTTGAAGGGATCAGAATAAGACTTGAGAGGGAATACCAAGATTAGGGACCCTCCTCTGGTAAGGAGAGGACACTCTGATGGACCTGTCTGAGAACTAGAGAGAGACAGACCAGCCCAGACTGGAGAATTCCCTGAAGGAACATACAGGAAAGTGGTCCCAGCTGCCCTGCCTCTGGTTTGGTTGTTTCCTCCTCCCCCGCGCTCCAGGCGCAGTCTCAGCCTGCCCAGCGCTGCCCCCAGTGAGACAGGCCCCAGCCTGCGGTTGCGAGCCTGGGAGTGGAGGAACGGGCGTTGACGCCTCTCTCCCTACTCCCGCACCTTATTTCGCCTTGCATCTGCCCCCACCCACTACAGCCTCCCGAGGCAGAGGACCCTGCTCATGGCCAGCCCTGCAATTCCTGCAGGGAACAGTGCCCAGGCTTCCTGCTGCACGGCTGGCGGTAAGTGACCTCTATCCTTTGTCAGAGCCCTGCCCCAAGGTTTGAGCTCCGCCCACAGAGCAGAGTTGGGAAAGAAACCTAAAAGTCCATTCCAGAGCCCCGCCCCCTGACTCATTCCCGAGAGACCTGTCTGTTCCCAGGAGGGTTTCACAGCCCTATCCCCCAAAAGCATCTTCTCCCAAGTCTGGGTTCCATCTCTAGAGAGATCTAGCCCCTTCCACATACTCCCTCAGCCCCCTTCTTAGGCTCAGAACTTTTCTCCTAGGCCCAGTGTTCTCTCCTACTGGAGCCTTACACCCAAAGTCTAGGAGCCCATAGTCCCACAGACTCACAGTCGTATCCCCACTTTCCCTGTACACAAGTTCAGGGCCTCAACACAAGACCTGCCCCCGGGGGTACCCCACAGAGTGCAGAATCTTCCCCTAGGAAATTCCTTGATTTGTGACACCAGTCTGAACCCCAGAGACTCTGACCCAAGCACCAGAGCTGGTTAGGTGATGTCCTTCAGACCCTGAAGCCCCACCCCTTAGTATCCTGCACCAGAATCACAGCCCAACCCCCAGGCCTCTGGGCTCCTGTGTTCCTGACCTTTCATCATCCAGAGCCTGGCACAGCCAGTGTCCCATGGCCTGGTCACAAGCAAAGTCAGACCTTGGCTTAGCCCCAACTCCTGTCAGCCCTGGCCCCAGGCACATAGCTCTGTCCCAGCTCTGAACCCTCTGGTGTTAAGCTACATGCCTTGCCCTTCTGCCGTGCCTGGGCTGCCTAGGGAGCGGGGTGGGCAACTTCTTAGTAACTGACTCCTATCCTGGCTCTCACAGGAAGATCTGCCAGCACTGCAAATGCCCACGGGAGGAGCATGCAGTGCACACTGTGCCTGTGGACCTAGAGCGCATCATGTGCCGGCTCATCTCGGACTTCCAACGCCACTCCATTTCTGATGACGACTCAGGCTGTGCCTCAGAGGAGTATGCCTGGGTACCCCCTGGCCTTAAGCCGGAGCAGGTGACCAAAGGCTGGCCACCCACTCTCCTTCTCCAGTGGGTGCACACAGATGCATTCGAGCGCAAATTTATTTCGGGAGGAATGCTGGAGTGTGGTCCAACTGTCAGTGTCTCTGTTCTGAGTGATCACTGGGCCAGTTCCCCTGGGTCCTGCTCACTTGTCATCCCATTTCTTTTTTCTTTTTTTAAGGGTGTGTGTGTGTGTGCATGCGTGCACCAGGTGTGTATGGGTACCTAAAGAAGCCAGAGAGGGTATCAGATCCCTTGGAAGTGGACTTACGGTGCAGGGTGGGGGGATGTTATCAGCTGTCATGAGTGTGCTGGGAACTGAGTTCCAGTTCTCTGAGTGAGCACGAGAGCACTTTCAACCACTAATCATCTTTCCAGCCTCATCTCTAGCCTGTTCTCTACTCCAGACTTGATCTCAACCCCTTATCACATCACCATTGATGCATCCATTCAGTTATTACTGCGCATTTATTGTATGTCAGACCTGTCTAGGCACTGAGAGCAGTAAAGAAACCATAAAACGAAGACTGGGGATATGGCTCAAGACTTTGGGGATATGGCTTTGTCCTAGCACGCATACAGCCCTGAGTTCCACCCAGCACTAAAACGCACACAGATGCACATGCATGCGGACTCTTATTTTCCTACATGGGCATACCAAAATCCAAAGATGCTCTTCTCTTACATAAAATCATGCAGTAATGTATATAACCTATGCCTTGTGCAAAATGGCATACATTTTATAGAACATACAAACATCTTCCCATACACTTTAAATCTTCCCTAGATTATCTAACACTTGGTACGCTGTAAATGCTCTAAGTAGTTGTGTTATTTCTGGCCTGGGGTTGTAGCTCTGGTGTGAAGAACTTGCCTAGCATGTGAAAAGCCTTGGACTCCTCCAAAACCGGAAAAAGGGATGGTGTTCAGGAAAAAATAGCTGGATGTGGTGATACATGCCTGTAATGCCAGCACTGGGGAGGCGGAAGCAGAAGGATTGCCACAAGTTCAAGGCTGCATAAAATACCACGTCAATCAGGGCTATATCTTTATAAGATATATAAGACCCTATCTTTACAAAATAGCAATAATGGCAAGAAAAAATCTGCGTGTAGGTGTTTGGTTCATATGGACCTTTTAAAAATATCTTCGTTTAGTTAAACACTCAAATATAGAACTCTTAGGTGGAGAGGGGTGACTTGCATCAGGTGCTAGAAGGGCTTTGGAATAAAAAAGAAAACTGAGGAGCAGAGAGTGAGGGTGGCTCTGCCAGGACTATAAATAGACTGTCCAGGCAAGCCCTGGCTGAGCCACCCTGAAGAAGGGGAGGCTGTGAGCTTTGCAGAAGTCTGAGGTTGGCACAGGCCAGGCAAAGTGAGCAGGGAGCACAACAGCAGGATGTGCTTGGCACATCTGTGTGAGGACATGTGAGGAGACCAGTGTGGCAGGAGCAGGCTGCAGGAAAGGTCAGAGGAACAGCAGATCATGGGGGAAACTTCGTTCTGAATGAGGGGGAAGGCTCAGGAAGGTTGTGAAAAGAAGAGGGACATGATTTGTCTTATTGTGTAACAGTATATCTGGCTGCTCTAACAGTCTGTAGCGCTGAGGGTAGAAACAAGACAGTGAGAGGAAGCTGTCAACAGTCTGGGTGACTGCTGAGAGAGGCTTGTTTTTGGAAATACATAGAGCGCTAGGAATAGCACACTGGGCCTTTGCACATGCTAGGCAACTGCACTACCACTGAGTGTGGGATCCCTCCTAGCCTCATTCTGAATACATTATCTTTTGTTGTCTGGGGAGGATTTTCTGAGACAGGGCTTTGTAGCCCTTGATTGGTGTGGAACACACTATGTGACCCAGCCCAGGCTAGACTACTTAACAAGGCCCCAGTCTTTGAGAAAAGAAACTGAGCAAGGCAGGCACGGGCAGATCTTTGAGTTCATGGTCAGCCTGGTCTACAGAGCAAGTTCCAGGACAGCCAGGACTATGCAGAGAAACCCTGTCTAGGAAGGAAGGAAGGAAGGAAGGAAGGAAGGAAGGAAGGAAGGAAGGAAGGAAGGAAGGAAGGAAGGAAGGAAGGAAATTGAAAGCCAGGTACAATTTCAGAGGCCTTCAGTCCCAGCACTCAGGATGCTGAGGCAGGTAGACCTCTATGAGTTCAAGGCCACCTGGTCTACAGATGAAGTTCCAGGCCAGTTAGGGCTACATAGTGGGACCATGTCTCATTATTTACCTATTTACATATATGTGTGTGTGTATATACATACATACAGTAATGGTTAGAGTAAGACTGAGTGAAGAGTGAAAGATGAACTTAAAGATGAGTAGATGAATTGAGTTGTATGAAAAAAGCCAAGGCAAACCAGGCATGGTAGTACATGCCTGAATTCTCAGCACTCAGGAAACAGAGGACAGCATGAACTAAATAACAAGATCCAAAGCAGCAAGAACTGCATAGTGAGACCCCTGCCTCAAATAGGAAAAGGAAGAGAATGGGAGGGGAGGGAAGGAAGAGAAAAAGAAAGACAATCAAGAGCATGTTTGAGTAGCAGTTGATGGTGCTAGTTAGATAGCCAAATTACCTAGGACTTGGAGAGAGGTCACAGGGCTGCATGTGGACACCTTAGCCAGCAGATGATAGTCACAGCCATAAAGACATATGCAGTTTCTAAGAAGGTGCATATAGGCATAGGCAAAAGGACCAAGTACTAAGCCCCATAACCATTCCATATTCAGGGGTCCACTAGTTGGAATTTAATTTAAAGGATCCAAAGAACAGCCAGTGAGGAAGGAAGGAAGGAAACCAGGGCTGTGTGGTATTCTGGAAGCCAAAGGAAGAAACTGTTGCCAGGAAGAGAGAGTAATCATCTAGAACCAGAACTACTGATGGTCTGACCAATGAGGACTAAGACTTGAACAATGATTTTTACAAAGCAGACATCCCCAGGGACCTTAACAGTTTTGCAGGTGGTCAGGGCCAGAAGCCAAACTGGAGTGGGCTCAAGACACAATGGGAGCAGAGGAAGTAGAATACCTGGGAATGCACACAACTCTCTTGAGAAGGTTTGCTATAAAGGGAAGAAAGAAGCAGGTTTGCTCTGTGGGTCACTTCAACTGTTCAGGAGCTTTGGGAAAGAGGATGGCATCAGGAGAAGCGCTCTTCAGGTGGTTTTGTTTTTTGTGGTTTTTTTGTTTTGGTGGGTTTTTTGTTTGTTTGTTTGTTTTTTGTTTTTCGAGACAGGGTTTCTCTGTATCTTTGGAGCCTGTCCTGGAATTAGCTCTTGTAGACCAGGCTGGCCTAGAACTCACAGAGATCCACCTGCCTCTGCCTCCCGAGTGCTGGGATTAAAGGTGTGTGCCACCACCGCCCGGCTAAGGTGGTTTTAATTTTCCTATAGTACCAGGGAGCCATGACCACACTGTCTCCTGGTTCACCCCTAACTGTAATTGTTTTCTTCTCTCACCCTTCCATGCCCTCCCAGGTTTACCAGTTTTTCAGCTGCCTCCCAGAGGATAAGGTCCCCTATGTCAACAGTCCTGGGGAGAAATACAGAATAAAGCAACTGCTGCACCAGCTGCCCCCACATGACAGCGAGGTGAGGAGTGGAGAAGACAGGATGGACATACCAGGAGTGGGGTACAACCTGGACAGATTTGGGGCAACTGGAAAGAAATGGGCAGGGTCAGCTAAGAAAAGGTGAGCTGGGCTGAAATGAAAGGCCTAGGAAAGCAGGAGTCAGAAGGGGACATTCCTTGACCAAATGTAGCTAAGCCTTGAGAAACAGGTGAGGAATGAATGAGTATTTCCAGTAGGTGGCACCAAATGTATATGTATATGTACATACATACATACATACATGTCTAGAAGTAAACTCCATGAGCATGGACAAAGTCTAGAAAACTCCTCCTCTCCCCAGGCACAGTATTGTACAGCCCTGGAAGAGGAGGAGAAGAAAGAGTTGCGAGCCTTCAGCCAGCAGCGAAAGCGGGAGAATCTGGGACGGGGCACCGTTCGAATCTTCCCAGTGACCATTAATGGGGCTATCTGCGAGGAGGTGAGCTACAGAGGACCTCAGCAAGTGGAGGCCCTGAGGCCTACTACTTAACACCCAGTGGGGGTGTCTCTGGAGCCCTCTGATGAATAGAGCTTATCCCTTAGACACCACTGTTGGGTCCAAGTTGTCTCTAAGAAGGCCTTGATATATATTTCTGTCATTTCCTCTCCTCCATGCAGAAGGCATGGAGGAAGGACTGTCTTTTTGGTCTTCTTGTGATCGGGCCTTCTTAATTAAGGTCTGACCCACATGGCTGGGCATGGGGGCTCACACCTGTCATCTCAACATTTGGGAGGCTGTGGCTGAAGGATTGTTGTAAGTTCAAGGGCAGCCAGGGTATGGAGTAAGACCCCGTCTCAAAGCAAAGAACTGACTTACAAGCCCATCCCCAACAATGCAAATTAATCACAGCAATAAATAATAAACTGATGTGTAGTGGTAGAGTCTGAGTCCTGAGATAGAGCCCTGCACAGTTGGCGGGATTTGTCTCAAAGGCCATCCCTGGTGGGTAGAAACCTGTCCTTGAAACTTTGAAGTCCATTGATTGAGACCTCTGGGTGGAGACGGTGTCTATAATACCTCCTCTGGACCCAGATTAAGATTTCCCCCAGCTCCTAGAGGACAGCTTGTCTGTAAGGCCACCCATGATAGTTAAGGTCCTCTCCTAATGGCTTTCCCATGAGCAGAGTCAGTCTCTTATGTGTCCCTCTCTTCCATGTGAGTGAGAACTATCTCAAATTTATCCCATAGGTGGTGCTAATTACTGGAAAATCAGGAGTTCAAGGCCAGCCACAGCTGTGTATTAAATTCAGAGCCAACCGGGGCTACATGACACCTTGTCATAAAAAAAAAATATGCAAAGGTTCAAGTTGTCACATGTTTGGCTGACCCCATCCGTCTGACTATCTTGGTGACTGTGATGGTGTCTGTTATTTGGCAGTGTGGAAAGCAGATCGGAGGCGGGGACATTGCAGTATTTGCCAGTCGAGCAGGCCTTGGTGCCTGTTGGCACCCTCAGTGCTTTGTGTGTACCACCTGCCAGGAGCTGCTGGTTGATCTCATCTACTTCTATCATGCTGGCAAAGTCTACTGTGGGCGCCACCATGCTGAATGCCTGCGCCCTCGCTGCCAAGCGTGTGATGAGGTTTGTGCCTCTGTGGCCAGAGGTGGGAATGGAGGGTGGAAGGAGGCAGAAGCAGCTCTTCTAACAGCCCCAGGTGCCCTATGCTCTGCAGATCATCTTCTCCCCTGAATGTACGGAGGCTGAGGGCCGGCACTGGCACATGGGTCACTTCTGCTGCTTCGAGTGTGAAGCTTCGTTAGGAGGGCAGCGCTATGTCATGCGTCAGAGCCGCCCCCACTGCTGCGCCTGCTATGAGGCCCGCCACGCGGAGTACTGTGATGGCTGTGGGGAACACATCGGTGGGTGAACATGATGGGATAGCACAGAGCAGTGTATGAACAGCTAGGCTGTGGCCCCGGTCACAGTCCCTATCTCCCTCCTCCCTCCTACCCTCCTGCCCTCCTGCCCTCCTGCCCTCCTGCCCTTCCTTTGGTGCTGGAGATGGGACTCAGAGTCAGGGCCTCCAACATACCCAACAGATTTTCTGCCAGAGCTATACTCCCCCAACCCATATGCCATGCCTTCTAAATCCCACTACACACCTAAATACACCTGCAGAGAATCCTGAGTGTACTGCTCAGAGCTCTGCTCTATTCTTTTCCGCTCTCTACCCTCATTCTCCCTTAAGTCCTATGTTCTAAAACTGGCTTCTTTCCCAGCAAATGCATGCCTCACCCAAGTCCTGCCTCCACCAAGCAGGCCTCTTTTCAGGTCCTGCCTTCCATTTGCCTTCTACCTGAAGCTGTCTGGCACCTGTAATGCCCGCATATTAGAGCTCAGTGCCCATCTGTGCTCTTTAAATGAGCTTCCTAGGAAAGAAAGAGGAGACAGCACCATTGCCAGCCCCTCTCCAAGAGATAAGGAAGATGAGGGCCAAATCTCACATTATCTGCCTTCTCCAGAGAAAGGACCCCTTCCGGGTGTGGGAAGGAAAATAAGGGTACCCTACCTCAAATCCCCCACCTCTTCCTAAGAGCCTGCTTAAGAGGGGTAGCCTATGGGGGGTGCTGCCTCAATTTTCTCACACATGTTGGGTCCCACAGGCCTGGACCAGGGTCAGATGGCTTATGAGGGCCAACACTGGCATGCTTCAGATCGTTGCTTCTGCTGTAGCTGGTGCGGTCGAGCCCTGCTGGGACGCCCTTTCCTGCCACGTCGTGGCCTAATCTTCTGTTCACGAGCCTGCAGCCTCGGAGCTGAGACCACCACTCCAGGGCCTGGCCGCCGCAGCTGGAGCGCCAGCACAGTCACCGCACCACTCACAACTTCTGCGGCGGCTTCTTTCCCGGCTGCGGAGGGGACAGCGGAGCCGACAAGCAAAGGCACCTGTACCAAGGCCGAGCCTGGTGAGCCCCGATTCTGCCTTGCCTTACCTGGGCTGCCAGCCTTGCCCTGAAGCATTCTTGCTCCCAAATAGCTAGGCCCATCCTCCTTCTCCGTGCCATTTCAGGCCTAATCTCTAGCCCTAACTCTACCAGTCTGTTGACTAGCCTGGGTCCACCCAGCACCTGCAGAGCCCATAGCACACCTCAACTGGTCCCATCTTGAGCCCAAGTACTTCCCTCACTTCCTCCAACTGGTCACCCTCCATTCACTGCACCCAGGCTTCCCCCCCCCCCATCCCATCTCAAACCAAATCTACTCCAGCCTTTGATATGTCCCCTTCTGGCCAATCCACCCATTCGCGGACCACAACCCAAACACCAAACCTTACCCACTCATGCTAATTTACTTCCTACCCTTCTCTCCACCTAAAGCCTGCACCAACAGTCAGACTTTGGAGCATCCCATCCCTGACCCCTGCTCCACTTCCCAGTTCGGGTAGAGGGAAAGGGGTATTTCCAAGTCTTCCCTCAGGTAAAGGCCAGACAGAACAGGCAGATACCAGAAATCTTCCATCTTTCTTTTTATAGCTGCAAGCCCCAATGAACCCTCCCGCTTTCTGAGAGGGGCCCCACACCGCCACTCTATGCCTGAGCTGGGACTCCGCAGTCCTCCCGAGCCACCTACAGAAACCCCTGGACATCCTGCCCTGCACCCAGATGATAATGCCTTTGGCCGCCAAAGTACCCCGCGTGTCAGCTTTCGCGACCCTTTGGTGTCTGAGGGAGGGCCCCGACGGACCCTGAGTGCACCTCCAGCCCAACGCCGAAGGCCGCGAAGTCCCCCACCCAGGGCCCCCAGCTGCCGCCACCGCCAACGTAGGCGCCGACGCCGTGGGAGCCACCATCACCACCACCATCCTGGCAGACATGGCCACCATCGATGTAACGTGGGATCAGGTTCAGATTCAGGATCCTGTTCCAGCTCACCCTCTAGCCCCAGTTCAGAGTCCTCTGAAGATGATGGCTTCTTCCTAGGGGAACGTATCCCACTGCCCCCTCACCTGTGCAGGTCCAGGACCACTCAGGACACTGCAAGTGAAACCTTTAACTCCCCAGCCCCGCCACTTGTCCAGGTGTCTCACCCAGTGACGCCTCGCCAGACCCGAGACAAGAACTGCATCGTGGCTTGAAGGCGGGCAGCTTAAGGGACTCTACTATCCAGTCAGTGTACACCATGATTCCCCTAAACTAATGGCCCCGTTTCCATCCTCTGTTTGTATTAGTGAAACAATGCAATAGTTGTTTTAAAAAACAACAGGCCTGGCTTCTTTGCTCCAATGGCTTCACCGCAGTTTCCCTCTTCCTGATGCTAACATACACTTGATGAAAAAATTAACTTTTTCATTATAGATTTTAACAATTGTTTATTATTTATTTAGCCCTTCACAGCTCACCCCACACAGAGAAAAGGTTATTTGTAGTGGGTCACTCATTTTGTGGCTTATGTGGGGGAATGGTTCAAGCAGAACTCGAATCAGCTGCTGGTACTGCAGAGCAAAGGGGGACCTAGGCATACCCAAAAAGGTGACCACATCCAGGAGGGCTGATTGGCAGGCTGGAAGACAACACTCTCCCAACAAAGGCACTTTTCCAGGGGATATAGCTCAGCGGAGACTGCTTGCCTAGTAAGCAGTTGGCTCTAGGTTCAATCTCCTGTACCATAAGCACTTCAGTGGGGTCAGAGAATTGGCTGGGAGTGTTGTGGAAACAGGAGGAGGTATTTTTTTTTTGAAACAAGGTCTCACTGGATAGCCCTGGCTGACCTCGAACTCACAGAGATCCAGGCATCTCTGCCTCCTGAGTGCTTGGATTAAAGGCGTGCGCCACCGGACCCGGCAAGAGGAAGTTTTCGATGGAGGAGCTATTTGCAGGTAGCAGAGACAGATAAATGAGGGTCACGGGCCATCTGTGGGGTCTGCAAAATGAAGAAAGCACTGATAGATCCACGTGCCCATTTTTACCAACAGCAATGCTGACACACTTATGGTACTTACAGGCGCAAAAGTCCTAAGTATAAATACAGAACGGATTTGGCATTTGTACCCTTCGCTAGAAGGTCCTTTCCCTTTTTTTCTTTTCCCTTTTTCTTCTTCTTTTTTCTCTTTTAAGTTTTTGAGACAGAGTCTCACTATGTAGCTCTGGCTGTTCTGGAACTCACTATGTAAACCAGGCTGGCCTGGAACTCACAGAGATCCACTTGCCTCTGCCTCCAGAGTGCTGGGATTAAAGGCCTTTGTCACCCAGCCCTTTCCCTCCCCCCCCAACTCAGCATGCACACACATACACACACATTTTCTCTCTCTCTCTCTCTCTCTCTCTCTCTCTCTCTCTCTCTCTCTCTCTCACCAGTAGGGGCTGCTGTATGTCTTTGCTGCTTGAGAGGGAAGGTGAAGTAGGCATCACAGCCAAAGAGCAATGTAGCAAATATGCCCAGCACCTGAGAAGACAGGAGTGAGGGGACTGGATTAGAGGATGTACCTACTCAATCTCTGTCCTGTATCCACCTCCAGGGACTGGCCCACATAGTATAGTGACTCCAGCCCTATGCTAGGAAACCAGGGACCATCAGGGAAAGGCCCCCAGGAGTCTGAATACTTACTACCCCACTGTCTCCCCAGTTACCTCAGCACAGGACAGCCACCCCCATTGTTTCATATGTAGAAGGCATGCGTCATACTACATTTGAGACAAAGTTCTAATAGATAGTAGCCTAACATATTGACAAAGGGACTGCCATTTTGTGCTTCTCACAAAGGTCTCTGTGTCAGACAAGGGACAGTATTTTATGGCAAATGATCTTAGTAGATAAAAATCACTGCTGGGGCCAGACTTCACCACAAGTCCTGAGAGCAACTTTGGCCTGGTGTGGTGGCTCACACACTCCTGCAGAAGCCCCTAGATCCTCAAACCCTTCTTCCTGTGCTTTGGATCTGCTTCTTGGGCCCTTACCCCAGCGGTGATTGTCGAGCCTCCCTTTCCATTTACAAGGACAACAATGGAGGTGATCAGGTAGAGGATAGCTGCGACAAGGGATCGCAAAAAGTCCTGTGAAGTGATGGAAAAAAAAAGTCATTTCAGCACCCAGAGGTCTTCAGACCATTCCAGCTTCCCAACCCCCTGGCCACCCTCTGCAATGCCGGCCCCTTCCTCACAGTCCACGGCCAGTTGATGAATGATATCTTGGAGTGCAGGTCACACATGTAGAAGACAAATAAGACAGCCGCAAAGATCATCTCCACCACCGACAGGGAGGAATATGCAGATGTAGAAGCGCTGAAGCAAATCAAAATCACCAGGCACAGTATCTGAGAGGGGGCCAGGAGACCTCAGTCAGTCGCGGGTTAAAAGCAACGGTTTAAGTTACAAAAGAGGGATCTCAAACTCAAATGTCCATCAGAAAAAAAAATGAAATCCACTTCCCAAGACTGGCGACGTAGCTCTGTGGCCCAGCATTTGCCTAACATGTAGGAGGCCCTAAGTTCTGTGCACTCAGCAGAGAGAGTTGGGAATGGGGAGGAAAGAAAATATTCAGTTTCTCAAAGTACCAGGAGTGAGAAAATGACTGCTAAACACCTCTCGCACATGCTCACTGTTCTCCAAGAATTGTCCAAGAGTTTTACATGTCTTATTTCATCACAACCATCTAATGAGCTAGGTTCTATTCTATTTTACACATGAGAAATTTGAGTCATAGAGAGGTTAAGTGGCTTGCCCAGGGTCACCAAGTAAGAAAGGAGCAGAATTATGTGCTTCGGTTCCCCTTTCCCTGAGGGGAGTGGCTCTGCCAGGTGTTTTGTGAGCGCTGGTGGCGCCAGCGTCCAAGCCTTTAGGGGAGGGACGTGCGGTTCCCCAGGCAACCCCTTAGGGAAGGGGTGAGACTGACACTAGAAGGGCAGGGCTCCGTTAAAGGCGCCGCATCGATTTTATAAGTGACCCAGAGGCCGTGTCCACTTGGAGAGGGACGGAAAGCCAAAGTTCCCTATAACCATCCAAAGAGCTAAGGACCTCCCATCCAGTCCCAAACTGGCAAGGGAGAACTGGCGAAGGGTGGAGCGCCCTACCCTAGGGGACTAGTTCTACCCCACCCCAACAGGCCCCGCCTTTGGGCACGTTGCCAGCCCGCCAGCTAGTGCCCAGGCCGGCCACGCCCTGCCACGAGAGGCTCCCACTCCCCAGGACCCCTTTCTCCGCGTCCTCTATGAGTCTACGCCCCCCACACCGAGTCCCCAACATAAGTTATAGACTCTTCGCTTCACCAGTGCACCACCAGCTCTCTACTTCACCCATTCCCCACCGATCCCTGCACCCTGGCTTCGATCCTCCTCCACGAACTCACCCACCTGCACCCCACTGCCAACCAGCCTGGCCACGTGCCTGCCTCAACCCGAACAGTCCAGCGGACCAGCCTGCACACCCGGCCTCTGCCCACCCTCCGGCCCCGGAGCACTCACAATCTCAGCAAACAGGAAAAGTCCCTTTTTGGTACGCGAGAAGCTGGTGCAGGCTAACCAGCAGCCAGGGGCTGAGAGGCGCTCAGAGTCCGCCATGGTGTGTGCTGGAGTCGCTGGGACACAGAAGCTGTTTTCTGGCTTACGAGTTCGAAGTCGCTGCACGCCCAGCCGTTTGTCCCGCCGTCTGGCCGGGAAGGGGGCCCCCGGGCAAAGGAGGGAATGAATCACCGCGCCTAGCTGAAGCGGGCGGGGCCGGAGGAGGCCGGGCCAGGTGGCTGCCGCCCCGGAAGCCCCCTTTGCCCTGCGGCTAAAGACAGTACGGGTCCTGCACATACCCGCATCTTCAAGTTGTCTGGCAGCTCCAGGTACCAGGTGCAAGAATACAGAGACCCTTAACTTTTCAAAAAAAAAAAATGCAAAAGCGCTACGTTCCACTCCGAACCGAGCGAATCTGACTTCCTACATTTGATCTTAGCCAAAAGGCCAAGAAGCAATGGAGTGAGTGACTCAGTTTCCTTAGCTGAAAATAAAATGGCCAAGGCCCTGTTTAAACCAGAAACTCCCAAGGCCAGGTATGTTTCCTGAATTTGGAGTGCTTTGAATTTTAGAAGGGTTTCCCTTTGCTTATATAGCAATGGTTCTCAACCTGTGGGTTGCTACCCCTTGGGTCTCACGACCCTTTCATGGGAGTCGCCTAAGACCATCGGATAACACAGATATTCACATTACGATTCATAAGACTAGCAAAATTACAGTTAAGAAGTAGCGACGAAAATAATTTTATGGTTGGGGGGGTCACCACAACATGAGGAACTGTATTAAGGTGTCGCATCAGGAAGAGGAAGATTGAGAACCACTGATAGATCGTATATATCCTAGCACCCTCGGTTTGATGTGGGGTATTAAAACTTAATTACTTCAAGAAATGTTGTAAATGTTCACAATAAGTGAGATGAAGAAAGATTGAAAATTGTTCCTGATTAGGTCAGGTCAGGTTCTGTAGTCAAATGGGGTGGAGGGTATGAGACGGGTTTCCAGAGTGGGAGGTTCTGGTTAGAAAGGACAGTGCAGTGTGAAATAGAGGCCATAGGTGCTGCAAAGACTGAGTGAGAAGAGGAGGACCTGCTGATCACCCGGTAAAGAGTAGTGATATCAATAATCTGCTAAGAGCCCAGGGAGCCTTATAGGCTTACTCTGTGCCCTGCAATTCCAGGGAAGTCTTCAGCCTTCTTGCTGGCTCTCAGTTTTCTGGTTCTGAGAAGAGAGGCCAAGTCAACTTCAGGTAAAGAATGGGGAAAGCACACATTTTTGCTGAGCTGGACAAGGTAAGGGATGGTTCTTGGAGTACAATTTTGGGTAAGAAAGTTGACATTTTGCACTGTGTTCCTGAGCAATTAATTTCTCCTGGCCACCTTAGTATCTAACTCTAACACATGCGCCTGGTTACCTGAAATCAGGACATGCCCCCCCCACAATGTGTTCTGGACATTTGTTTTTTGGGGTTTTTTTGTTTTTTGTTGGTTTTGTTTTGTTTTGTTTTTCGAGACAGGGTTTCTCTGTAGCTTTGGAACCTGTCCTGAAACTAGCTCTTGTAGACCAGGCTGGCCTCGAACTCACAGAGATCCGCCTGCCTCTGCCTCCCGAGTGCTGGGATTAAAGATGCATGCCACTGTTATACTCATCTTAAGTATAAAGAAACAATTGGAAGGCCCTGCTTGCGCCCCCAAACATAGGTTCCCTTCCATATTAAGGGGATCCCTTTACAATTGCCATTGTTGAAGGAGTGACTGAGTAATGAAAAGGTTGAAACTTTTTTCTCAGTGTTGAATGCATGCATTCAAGGGGTGATAAACACCTGAACTTGTAGAACATGACAAATTTAGCTGCCTTTGGCCTCTGTACTTGCCATTCCCATTACTATAGAAGCCCTTCCTCCCCCAGCTTTTCATTCTCTTGGCTTCTGGTTTTTCAGGTTCCACTTCAAACATTATGTCTTCAGCAACTGCAGCCGATGCCAGCAGCCCACCACCATCTCCCACAATATAACCCCTCCTTTTCTTTATCTTTCCTTTTGTTTGTTCTTTGAAGCAGTCTCACTGTGTAGCCCAAGATGGCTTAGAGCTTGGGATCCTCTTGTTACTCAGCTGCCCACAAGGAGGAATTACAGGTGTACACAATCTCCAGCCATAACCCCCTTTTCATTAGCACTTCTCTTAGAAGCTATCTCTCTCTCTCTCTCTTTTTTTTTAATATTAGCATATGGACCTCAAGAAGCTTTCTTTTTTAAAAAAATATTTTTATGGTTTGTTTAACTTTATTTTATGTGCATTGGTGTGAAGGTGTCAGATCCCCTGCAACTGGATCTTCAAACAGTTGTGAGCTGTTTGTGGGTGCTGGAATTGAACCGGGGTCCTCTGGAAGAGCAGTCAGTGCTCTTAACCACTGAGCCATCTCTCCAGCCCCTCTCTGTGGCTTTTTTAGCCTTTCCTGAAACTAGCTCTTGTAGATCAGGCTGGCCTCGAACTCACAGAGGCCTGCCTCTGCCTCCCGAGTGCTGGGATTAAAGGCGTGCACCACCACCACCCGGCTTTCTTTCATGTGTTCTTGTCATTCTTGACTGACATCAGTCTACTTTCGCTATGCTAGCAACACGATGGAGTTCCCTGGTATCATCATAGAACTCTCTAGAGCAAGTATACAGTTGAGGTTCAGCTGGTATTTGTCAAATATAGGTGAGATTAAGATGAAAGGTTTCAAAACCAAGCTTTGACTAATCTTGCTTTGAGCTCTCCCCTCCAATCTATTTGAACTCTCTGGGCCTCATTTTCCCCCTTTGTGAAAAGATCTATCAGTGTTGTTAGGTAGGTGTGTAACTAGATGAAAATAAATACTCCATTAAAGCTAGCAGCAGGGATGAAACTAAACTAAGGAAATGGTGGCTGGGGTTACTATATTAGTCCCCTGGGTGTGACAGTTTAGGAATTGTATACTAGAACCTTTTTCCTGACTTCTGGGGAGCCATACTCCCTCTGAACTCTGAGTCATAAGTAGCTGGAAATCACCCCCACACACTCCCACAATGTTCACAGCACTACCACTTCCAAGTGTTCACTTCTTTATACCCCAGCTACTAGCTGTCCCTGTTGGGTTTTGCAGTCTGTCCCGTCCCACCCCCAGTGCTACCTGAGACTCTGGTTCTGTCATTTCTCTCCCCTCCCTGCATCCTCCTTATAGGAGCGAAAGTTGCCTGTTTGGACCACAACTTCCCTCTTTGGGGGATGGGACTGGGCGTTCAGGATGTGGTTAACAGCAAAGGTGACTGGACATTTGTAGCATTGGCTAGAGCCTGTTTTGTGGCTACCCGGGCTGTCTATATAAGCCTTTTGACAGTAGAACTCAACTCCCAGGGTGGAGGAAACTCTAGTCTCTTCCCCAGACCAGTATCACCCACCTAGTGCAGTTTACCACCTTCTAAGGAAAAGGGGAGGCGTGACCCAAAGACTTCTAACAGCCCTTTTTAGCCTGGTCCACCCCGGGCACTGACTCACACCTTCCCCATTCTGTTCCTAAGTGGGGTCCGGGGCACCAGCCCGCGCCCCTACGGTAGCAGTCTGCATGCCAGTTAAAGCTAGTTTTTTCAAGCCGGAAGTAGGAGACCGCAGTCTCTGGGTGGAGGAAGGCACCAGGTTTCTAGATTTGCTATCTTGATGACGGCTGAGGGTCTGAAGGATTCCATGCGGGAACCCTGAGCCTCCTGGAGCACGCCCACAACTGGCCCACTTCTGCATTCCCCACGACATATGCAATAATGTGCGAACTCCAAACGTGAAATAAATGAATAGGAAGAAGTGCAGGGGCTAACAAAGCAAAGCAAACTGGGGAGCAAGCAGAAATAAGGATCCATCTAGAGGCATGAAAGAAGCAGCACACAGCTTTCGGGTGGTTTCAAAGGGCCTTCATCGAAACCAGATCAACCCACCCCTCCCTTCCAGGGTGGACTGGGAATCTTCACCCCGCCTAGAGCACCTGGCAAGTCAGGACTGGATCCAGCTATTTTATTACCTCCTGACCGGGAAGGAACTAGGAGAATCCTAGGCGCGCGGGGGTGGGGGTGGGGGTGCGAGCGCTCTGGGCTCCGGGAGGGCCGAATCACTGGCATCATGAAGGAGTGGGAACCAGTCCACTGAGCAGTGAGCAATGGGAGGGTACTACACCAGGTTAAAGCTTAAGGGAAAAGCTAGTGCCTGGCCGTCAAGCATGCTAAAACCAGGTAGAACTTCACTAAGTGAACACAAAGCTGTCTGTTGGTGTTCAGTGCCTCCGCCTTCCAGCTGCCATCTCTTGAGCGAGCTGCGCGACCCCGCCCCGAACCCCTAGAGCCTGTGAGAGGCGGTCCTCACTCGGCACTAGCCAGGGCCCAGGGGTACCAGGGATATGGTCGTCCAAGTCTTCTGTGGGGTGCTCCACTGAAGGAACCACGTGGCCAACAGCCACTGCCTCTGGACTAGGTTCCAAACTGGGCCGGGTCTTGGATGGGTGATGAACTGGGGAAATGGTGCTTCGGGACTTCGTCATCCTGCTTCCCCTAGGATCTGGGCTGCAATCTGGAGAGAGCAATCCTGAGGGTTAGACTGGGTGGTGCAGTGAGGGAATGGAAACCGGGGCCTTGGCTAAGAGTGGCCAGAAAAGCCTTAGAGAAAGTTCTCTTCAAGGCCTAGAAATGCCACTCCCTCACAAACCCCCAACCTTACCCTCTCCAAATATACTTCTTCAGTCCAGGACAGAAATCATTGCTCAAAGGAAGCTTTCGTACGTGAGACTTCTGAATCTTCCCCTCTCACCCCTTCTCCCTTGGTTCCCTACCCTTTCACCTACTGATCAGTGCTTAAGCATTTTTGGACGGTGGGGAGGGGAGTTCACGTTTGGAGGTCAGAAGACAACTTGAGTGGATCAGGTCTCTCCTCCCGCTATGTGGGTCCCAAGGATCGAACTCATGTCGTCAGTGTTGGTGGGAAGCACCTTTATCTGTGAGCTGTCTTGCCAGCGCCCTTTACTCTCTAAAAGGGAGTATCTGGGAGATGGAATCCACGTGGCTTCTCAGATGACTAGGCAAACACTGCACCACTGAACCGCATCTCAGACATCAAAGTCCTGGGTCTCTATATCCTTACTCCATCTTCCTAAAACTTTCCTTCTTTAAAAAAAAAAAAAAAGCCTTTACTCCAGACCCTCCTCTCCAAAACCTCAAAAGCATTCTCTCTGAAGTTCCTACCCTGGGATGCCCCCCCTTCCCCGTCTCAGATTTTGTGAATTCCCCCACCCCACCTCGGCACTGAACCTCTACAGTCCCCACTGAGACCACCAAACCCTTTCTACGCAGGATTCAGCCTTTCCACTCTGTGAGCTTCTCCTTCCCCTCTCTGATCCCTGCCTCTCTTCCCTGGGAAACTCAGCACCTCACCTCTCTTTTGATGGCCTGCAACCTCCTCAATCCTACTGACATCCATCTCTTGAGGCCGGCGGAGTACCAGGCAAAGTCGGGGGCCTCCAGTGCGTATCCGGTCCACCACCTGGGCATGAGTTAGGCCCTCTATTGACTCTCCATTAATATGGAGCACAAGGTCACCAGCCTGCAAGAACACAGTGGCATATGAAGGGCAGACGAAGAACACTTGACACGGACAGGGACCATATCTATGAATGTACTGCTGCTTATACATTTGCTAACCTGCAAACGACCACATCGCTGTGCTGGTCCATCCTTCAGCAGTCCATGCACCGCCAGTGCAGCATCCCCAGATACACCTCGTCCCCCTTTTAAAGTGAAACCAAAGCCTGAAGGACCTCGGATCAGCTCCACGGAAAATCTATCAGTGGCTTGTGGTGGTTTCAAAGCATAGCTTGCCTTACTCTGGGTCACCAGAGTCTCAGACCTTCGATGCTGGAATAAGGGCAAGGGTATACATAAATTAGCTGGGTGAATAGCTTTGTTAGGGTTATTATTGCTGTGATGAAACTCCATGACCAAAGCAAGTTGGGGAGGAAAGGGTTTATTAGGCTTACACTTCCACATCACAGTTCATCATCAAAAGAAGTCAGGATAGGAACTCAAACAGGGAAGGAACCTGGAGGCCAGAGCTGATGCAGAAGCCATTGAAGGATGTTGCTTACTGGTTTGCTTCCTGTGGCTTGCTCAACCTGCTTTCTTTTTCTTTTTTTTTAAGCATTTATTTATTTATTTATTTTGTTTATTTTTCCATGATATTTATTGAGCTCTACATTTTTCTCTGCTCCCCTCCCTGCCTCTTCCCTCCCCCCTTCAATCTTCACCCAAGGTCCCCATGCTCCCAATTTACTCAGGAGATCGTGTCTTTCTATACTTTCTACTTCCCATGTAGATTAGATCTATGTAAGTCTCTCTTGGTGTCCTCATTGTTGTCTAAGATCTCTGGGATTGTGTCAACCTGCTTTCTTATAGAACCCAGGAACAACAGTCCAGGGATGGCACCATCCACGATGGGCTGGACCCTCCCCCATTAATCACTAATTAAGAAAATGCCTTATAGCCAGATCTTATGGAGGCTTTTTTCTCAAATGAAGTTCCCTCCTTTCAGATAACTCTAGCTTGTGTCAAGTTGATATAAGATTAGTCAGCACAGTGTAAGAGGTGAATTCCTGTAATCCTAGCACTAGAGAGTCTGAGGCCTAGGGATCACCTTGAATTTGAGGACAGCCTAGTCTACCTATCAAGCTACAAGCCATCCTGGACTACAGAGGATGCCCTGTCTGAAGCCCAGCAAAAGCAAAGGGTTAGCACAGAACATAGCATTGAGGAGTAGTAGTACCTGGGATCGACGTCCCACAAGAGTGGCATGAGGCAAACGGCTGTCTGTGACTTCTATATCTGCAGAATCCAGGCTGCTAACAGCTAAGATACGAAAGTGACAAAGAGGGATATCAAAAGATGTTGACATGGAAACAACCTAGGACCCCTAGGTTAACTTTATAAAAATTATTATTATTATTATTATTATTATTATTTGGTTTTTTTAGACAGGGTCTCTCTGAAGCTTTGGAGCCTGTCCTGGAACTAGCTCTTGTAGCCCAGGCTGGCCTCGAACTCACAAAGATCCACCTGCCTCTCTGCTTCCCAAGTGCTGGGATTAAAGGCGTGCGCCACCACTGTCCAGCCTATAAAAGTTATTTTTACTAGGGGCTGGAAAGATGGTTCAATGGTTAAGAGCACTGGTTGTTCTTTCAGAGAACCCAGATTCAATTTGCAGAACCCACGTGGTAGAGCACAACCGCCTGCTAACTCCAGTTTAAGAGGGTCTAATGCCCTCTTCTGGCCTCCATAGGCACCAGGCATGTATTTGGTACACAGACATACATGCAGGCAAAATACTTGCACACATAAAATTAAAACATTAAAAGTTGTTTTTACTTTATTTTGTGTGTATGGGTGTTTTGCTTGCAAGTATGTTTGTGCACCACATGTGTACCTGGTATCAAATCCTCTGGAACTGGAATTACATCATGAGCCACCATGTGTGTGTGATGGGAATAGAACCTGGTTCTTCTGTAAGAGCGACCAGTACTCTTTTTTTTTTTCTCTGTGTAACAGTCCTGGCTGTCCTGGCACTTGCTTTGTAGACCAGGCTGGCCTCAAACTCACATAAATCTGCCTACCTTTGCCTCCTAAGGGCTGGGATTAAGGTGTGCACCACTTCTGTCTTAAAAATTAATCCTGTGCCGTTCATTTGAATACTCCATCCCTTCCTCCCAGATGTTAATAACACATAGGCTACATGCATTAAATAACACCCTAAGTGGCTGGGGTGTTAACAGGACTTCCTAACATGTGGCACACCCTGAGTTTGGCCCCAGCACCTAAAGAGTTAAATAGATAAACTATTTAAAAAAAAAAAAAAACCCTACTCAGGCTTTTGGGAAGGTTGCCATCCCAAGATTAGGGTCCCAAAAACCTAGACAACCCCTAATTAGCCTACAAAATTTATTTCAATTCTCACATTACTTTTTTTTGTTTGTTTGTTTTTTCGAGACAAGGTTTCTCTGTAGCTTTGGTGCCTGTCCTGGAACTAGCTCTTGTAGACCAGGCTGGCCTCGAACTCACAGAGATCCACCTGCCTCTGCCTCCGAGTGCTGGGATTAAAGGCGTGTGCCACCACCACGGCTCAATTCTCACATTTCAAGATCCACCTGCAGCAGACTATAATCCCAGCATTCTAGAAGCAGAGGCAGGAGTGTTGGATTGGAGGTTAATGTGACCTCTAGCATGAGACCTTGTCTCATGAAACCAAACAGGGACTGGAGAGATGGTTCGGCAGTTAAGAGTTTCCACTACTCCTGCAGAAGACCAGAGTTCAGTTCCCAGCACACACATGGCAGCTCACACCTGCCTGTAACTGCAGCTCCAAGTAGATCTGATACAGTCACATGTATATACCTGCACACATGCACACACGTACACACACACACACACACAATTAAAAATAAATAAGCCAGATATAGTGGTGCACGCCTTTTAACTCAGGAGACAGAGGCAGGCAGATCTCTGAGCTCTAGGCCAGCCTGGTCTATGTAGTGAATTCTGGGACAACCAGGACTACATAGAGAGATGCTGTCTATAAAATAAAATGAAATAAAGCTTAAATCATTAAACACACACAAGAAACCAAGCAAACAAAAATCTCCCCCTAATATGTCCAGCGCTTCCACTGGTTGCCTGGCATTTCAGGCTCACCCCTTTGTAGACCTCATCTCCTCTCTCTAAGTGCCGCCTCCCTGGAAATGACATTTTGGACAATTTCATACATGTATAAAGTGTATTAAATGTATTAAAATCGGGGCTGGAGAGATGGCTCAGTGGTTGGAAGCATTGACTGTTCTTCTAGAGGTCATGAGTTCAATTCCCAGCAACCGCATGGTGGCTCACAACCATCTGTAATGAGATCTGGCTTGCAGGCATATATGCAGACAGAACACTGTATATATAATAAATAAATAAAATCTTTTTAAAAAATAAATAAATGTATTAAAATCATCCTTATTTCCATTATGCACTCTTTTTTTAAAATTTCTTTATTATTTATATATATGCCTGCAGGCCAGAAGAGGGCACCAGATCTCATTGTGAGCCATCATGTGGTTGCTGGGAATTGAACTCAGGACCTCTGGACGAGCAGTCAGTGCTCTTAACCTCTGAGCCATCTCTCCAGCCCCCACACCCAGGTTTTTGTATGTATTGCAGGTAACTACAGCTACTGAATGTTCAAGATTGCGAATGCCAAGTCGAAGCCTCGCTGACCTTAATAACTATCCAGCCCAGCACTTTCCACAAATGTTCTGAAACTCATCTATCGCAATAACCCCGAAGGAATAGGCTCCAGTTCCGCGAGGTTTCGCTCCCTCCTAACCCCTCCCTGAGGAATCACACTCCTTAACAGTTCTTGGCCTTCCGGCAGGAAAGCCAACCCCTTCTGCCCCGCCCTACGGAGTGCTTGCGCCTACCCTCCTTGTGGCGCAGGCGCAATGTGGTACCCGCCTTTCGTACCAACGCTGACAAGTCCGCTGCAGCTCTGGCCGCCAGGGGGCGCGCGTCCAGGCGCTTCAGGAGCTGCCGAGGGCGGGGGCCCCCAGACCCAGGTAGGCCACCTCCTGAAGGGAGAAGTAAACAAATCATCATGGTCCCAGAGCCGTGGATTCCCGACCTGAGTGATTCCTAAGTCCAAAGACCTAGAAATGTCCCGCCAGATATATGGAAATCCCTGTCAACTCCTGTAGTTCCAGAGATCGCCGCAAATCCCCTCCTCTCTTAGGACCCCCGACTGCCACAACTGTATGCCCTGCCGGCTGTCTTGCCCCATAAAGTCCCTGGAGATAACCATTTGATAACAATAGACCTGGACACCTCGGAACAATCAACACATTTCTTTGGAGCTCATCATACTGTTCCTTAGTAACACTAGATGCCAAACTTCTTTGGCCGTGACTCTGGGGACCCTGCTTCTCCCACATAAGTAAGCCCCTCCCCGCGAGAAACTCTGAAGGCCCCAATTTTACCTCCAGTATACTAGGCGATCCCTCCTACACCCAAGAATTCCCCTAAAGGTCCAGTGTCCCTTCAGGGCGCAAGCATCTCCAGATACCCCCTCCACAGATCCCCAGCCCACCCTCCTAATTCCCTACAGACTGCCTGCCCTGGTTCAGCAGGTGCCTCCAGGTTCCTGTTCCCAGACTCTTGATCTAGGTCTCCGGAGTCTGATGTGTCCCTCCACCATACACACACACATATCCCTGAGTCTGTAGGGTAGGAGACCTGAAACGCAGTTCCCATCGCTGGGCCCCTGGTTGCTGCCAGGACAGCCTAGGCAGCAAGGCTGATGTTTACCACTTGTGGGGTGAAATGGTTAGGAGCCAACAGGCAGGGAGAGGGTGGCCTGGGTCGGCTCCTTCCCTTTCTCTCTACTCCACCCACGCCAGTACCTCCTCTGCTCCCTCTAGGGTCTGCGGTGTTCCCAGCGCGGGAGTCCATGGCCTGTGGTGCGCCTGGTGGACTCGGGGCAGCCAGGTGACTAGTTTTTAGCACAGGGGCGCGCTCAGTTGGCTCCTTGCCCAGGCCTGGACGTCGCTGTTGTCTGGCCAGTCCCAGGCCTGGCGCCCAGACCGAGAGGTGACCTACCTGGCCGCAGGCAAGGAGGCCTGGTTGAGGGAGCCTGTAAAGTCAGAGTTTAGCCTTTCTCTGCCCCAGGCGCTTCTGCTTTTCTTCACTAGAGACTGGTTAAAACTGAAAAGCCTGAGTGTATCAATTGTTAAACAAGATATGCAGGAAATGGAACTTAAATAGACTGCTGGTATAAAAAGTATAAAAAGGTACACTAACTTTAGAAAACAGTTTGTAAACATCTTCAAAATTAACAACAAACCATCAGAAAGAAAACCTATTAAACATACACATATGAGCCACGTATTCCATTCTGGAGTACTTATCTAAAGGGATGCACACTTTCCATAAAGACGTGAGGATGAGTGTTTATGAAACCTTTGTTTCTCGTCACCTTCTCCTTAGGCAGCCATAACAAAATATTGCAGAGTGGATGACTGAAACAACACTTTATTTCCTCTTATTCTGGAAACTGGAAAATGAAATATCAAGGATCTGACCAATTTGATCCTGGATGTATGGCTTTTTATTTTCTTCGTTTGAAAGTAACTGCTTGCCAGGAAGCAGTGGTACATGCCTTTAATCTCGGCACTCAGGAGGCAGAGGCAGGCGGATCTCTGAGTTCGAGGCCGACCTGGTCTACAAATCAAGTTCTAGGACAGTCAGCACTGTTACACAGAGAAACCCATCTCGAAAACAAAACAAAAAATAACAACAACAAAAAAAAGTTATAGGGATGTAATGAAACATGCCCTTAAGCCCAGAACTAGGGGAGCAGAAGCAGGCAGATCTCTGTGAGTTCAAGGCCAGCCTGGTCTATATAAGCAGCTCCTGGCCAGCCAAAAGTATGTTTGTCTCAAACAACAACAACAAAGATTTAATTGTCGAGTGGGATGGTATAGTCCTGAATCACATGTATTTGGGAAGCAAAAGCAGGAGCATCAGGAGTCCAAGGTTATTTGTCTACACAGCTTGTTGGAAGAGAGTCAGGGATATAGAAGACTTTATCATAAGATGTGGTTGAAGTTAGGGGATGTAGCAAAGAGCAGAGTGCTTGTCTATCATAAATAGTGCACTGAATACTACCATACCCAGTTCTCTCTCTCTCTCTCTCTCTCTCTCTCTCTCTCTCTCTCTC
>PVIU01021316.1:0-31884 GCA_004026605.1 Ondatra zibethicus
GGGTGAAAACAGTAAGACAGAAAACCAGCAGTGGAAGTAGGACCATATAGGGAAGCTGGGCTTCAGAAAAGCCTTAAGAGATATCTGGAGGAACTTGTGACTTACTAGATGTGCAGACTGAGAGGACAGGAGTATGCATGCCCCAGGTTTGAGCTTCAGTGATCACTTGTGTAGCTGCCTAGTCTTCCTCTATTTATCTTCATGATAAAGTTCATGACAGGAAAAACTAGACACACTCATCTTTTGCTCCTAATACGTCTCATATACCCCTTAGCATGTATGAATGCTCAGCTGATGCTTGTTGCATTAGAAAACAGCAGGAAATGAATAATGATGAGATGGCTTAAAAAGAAAATTATGAATGGTATAAGCCACTTGATGTTGGAGATTTCAGGGAAATATACAGCTAAAGATAAAAGTGTGTGTGTGTGTGTGTGTGTGTGTGTGTGTGTGTGTGTGTGTGTGTGTGTGTGTGTAAAATAGATGAGTGGATAGGCAGGAAGAAATAAGGAAAGGAAGGAAGGAAGGAAGGAAGGAAGGAAGGAAGGAAGGAAGAAAAGAGGGAAAGAAGGAAAGAAGGAAGGAAGGAAAGAAGGAAGGAAGGAAAGAAGGAAGGAAGGAAGGAAGGAAGGAAGGAAGGAAGGAAGGAAGGAAGGAAGGGGAATCTGCAGGCAGTAACAGTTGGAGAAATACTGAAATTATGGGCCTAGTGAGAAGTACATTATGTGCAGGTATGTCTCTTTTATTGAAGATCCTGAATGCATTTCCTGGTTAGCCAATTGATTTTTTTCAATTGATTCATTTCTGCATGTAAACCCTCCTTTAGTACTTGTACTAAATGAGATTTTCAACCAGAGTGCATTAAACTCCTGTTCTATGAATAAATGTGCAATATGGGGAATAAATTCAAACCCCAGAGGCTTAAACATGAATTTTTAATTAATCTCAGGAAAGCTCGAGGTTAATTCTGAAAGGTAAAAAAACAACAGAAAGCGAGATCCTCCTCAAACGATTAGGAAGCTGGCCAAGACTAACGACTTCATGGTAAGTGCTAATTTGAGTTGTACCTAGGGAAAGCTGAAGGAGATATTGAGGCTGCAGCAATCTGGCCAATAACAATCACATTCCCAACTCCTAAGTTTAGAATAGTGAGGCTACGGAATCAGAGATGCAGTACTCCTGAAGCCAATATCAGAGTTTCGTTCATGGTGCTCACTTTCCTGCCCCAGCAGTGTGTAAAACTGGTTAGTGATAGGAACTGAACAGGTGAGACTTATGTATTTAGAAATATATATGCATATACATATACATACATATATCTAACAACAATTAATGAAAAAGAAACCATGAAGGTTTGGAGGAAGGAAAGGAAAGGAGGAAATAATGTAATTTTATGTCAATTTTTAAAAAAGAAATATTTTTAAAAATTTAAGTAAATAAAATGACCAATGTTTTATGTTTAAAAGATTATAATGCACTTCTTTCTCTATAAGTGAAACTTTTCATCTCTAATATTACCATATTCTTATGGAGAGATGGCTCATAGGTCAAGAGCACTGACTGCTCTTCCAGAGACCCTGGGTTCATTTCCCAGCACTCACATGGCAGCTCACAACTGTCTGTAACTCTAGTTCCACGGGATCTGACACCCATGGCAAAACATCAATGCACATAAAAGAATATTACCATATTCTTTATAATATTATTTTTTATTAAATATAAGTTGCCTTATCCCTGCCAATAGCCAGTTAGTTGACCTAAACCTATATCCTGTCTCTTTATGCCTTTGAACACAAAAAAAGAATCTATAATAGCTCCAGAATGTTATAGTAAATGGAGATCTTCATAATGTGACCACCAAATGTATGCTCTAAGAGGAATAAAGAGTGTTTGATAGTCCATGTCCAACTTGCTTTTCTTTATGCCTGATTCAGTGGCCACGAGATGCAGAAGCCCTGTCCAGCACAGAGCTGTAATTAAAGGAATCAAATAGATTCTTTTGAGTATCTGAACCATAGTTGTAAGACCTCCATTCTTCATTTGTTTCTATTTAAAAAAAAGAAGGCACAAAAGAACAACTGAGTATGTTGATTACTGCAAACACCAAAGTAAGATATTTCAGATACTTTCACCTGAAAGGAGAAACATTGAGTCTACGAACTTGGCAGAGATGACTTTTGACTACAGAAGTTATTACTCTATCTTTAAAATGCTTAGGCTCTTACAAGGCTCAGATTCTTGTCTGGTATTTCTGTTAGTTGTATATTGTTTGTATACTTAGACACAAAATATACCCAACTTTTGCATAAATGAGTAAATCTATTTCCTGTTTAACCAAACAAAAACAACATTCATAATTTTGCCTAAGGCACAGCTAATCTTTTTGCCCAAATATCATTTTACTAGTTAAGTTTAATGTCTGAGTTCTGGAATCCTTTCAACTTTTAAAGAAACATACTGATTATTTTAATCTTAGTTAAACTTCCTTGCTTGGTGTCTAAGACCATGCTGGTAGCTGAAATTAATTTTTGTGATGCTGTCAAGGGCAATTAAGGATGTCTTCTCAGTAGTCACTTCAGCTTATGAGAAATCTCTGACTCCTCAAACCTATCTTCTACCTGTTATCCAACTATTTCAGAATAAGTTAAAAGCCTTGCTTGGCCAGATTGTGTCTTCTTTCCCTTGAAGCACTGAGGAAATCTTTCCTCGGTGTTGACTCTCATCTTTGCAGATTGATTAGAATTCATTGAGTAGAATCTCTGTCACCTTCCATGAACAAGAGAACTGATAAATTCCCACAGTTTCAGAACATTTCTAGGGATGACCCACAGTCCCCTAGGACCTTACTGGCATCAATGGACAAGGGGGAAATATTCTCCTTTATTTACTCAGAGCATGTCAGAACAGCCTCTGTATATGGTTATTAAACATCCAGAAGTCAGTTAAACCAGTCTGTTAATTTTAACTACTCTATAATACTTTAATAATCAGGCATTTAAGAATAAATTTTGATTATACATAAATTTTAGTCAATTCTCGTAACCATTAATCTTTGGTCTGAAAAATTTCAGTACCATGTATGTCATCTCTGAGTATTTTCCTTTAAATATCTTAAAACACCAACTCAGATGTTCATAACTTGCATCAAGTTTCTAGTTTTCTTTTCCATTCTGGAAATAGCTACCCATATTAATATTCATGTGCAAGTCCTTCTTTAATAAAACAGTTTCCATCTTTACATCCTTGCAACATTTTTTAAATTTCTTAAATTCCTGAAGCATAGTAACATTAACAAATGAATTTATTATCTGTTTAAAAATTTTCTCCTTGGAGGAGTGAGACCTAAGCAATATCTACCCCTTAGTCAATGAGTTTATTGGGCTTACATACAGTGAATTTGCAAGGGGTTTCTTATGGGAGTGTGGGTGATCCAAAAGCAATCATGCGAAAAATCTTTATTCAGTTTATATGAAGATTTTTTTAGTCACATAGATTAGCTCTTTCCCCCTTTAGCCACTTTTTTGCCTGTATAAAATTAGTGGAAATGGTCTGTTCATCTCCTTTTTTTGTGGAATAGTACTGGCATTTAAAAGTCTTGCTGTGATCATTTTAGTTTAGCACAACTGAAGATATGAAGATGGCAAATATTTATCTATAAATACAGAACAGGATGTCTTTATTAGGTTGTGAAAATCCCTTTGCTTGTGTTCAAAGAGGCCTCAGTGATGAAACAAGCTGAAAGACTTCCATACCCCAATATTGGGTTTCTCCATCAATGCAATAAATCAGATCAGGCCAAATTATAAGTTCAGGTTTAATAGCAAAACACCCCTGAATAATTCTGGGGGTGGGGGAGAAAGCAGGAGAGGAAATCACACCACAGGACTAGGGGCCATGTCTTAAAAACACTGTAAGCAGAGCCTTTAGTAGCTCCAGGGGAACTTTTTAAGAAGGTGGGGGGGGGGTTGGAACAGGGGGAGTGAGACTGGAGTGAAGATTCCCGACACAAACAAACTTAACATTTTTTCATATGTACTTACTCTTTTAGACATAAAGCAAAGAAAATCAGCAAACAATTCACAATCCCAGAGAACCTAGACAACAATGAGGATCCAAAGAGACATACAAGGATCTCACCTACATGGGAAGTAGAAAAAGACAAGATCTTCTGAGTAAATTGGGAGTATGTGGACAATGGGAGAGGGTTGAAGGAGAGGAGAGAGGAAGGGAGGGGAGCAGAGAAAATGTATAGCTCAATAAAATCAATGAAAAAATATTTATATGCACATACATACACACATATATATGTATATTTATATTAAACATATTTAAAAGCACAAGCGTAATTATTCTTATGTAAAATGAGGGAAATTGTCAAGTAAGAAGAACATAACTTGAAGTAGGAGCAAATCATTAAGCAATCATTGCTTAACATACACCCTCAAGCAATAGAGCCCATGTTGTAGAATCAAAATAGGGATAAGAATAAAGGTGATAATATTTTGACCTGAATTGTGTGATTATGTATTTCTTGTACTTTAATGCAGATTTAAAGTAAACAAACAAACAAAAACATGTTTTTGTTCAAAAGAAAGAGTCAGGACCATTAGCTATCTCTATTTATTTTGCCTTTATTTTATACATATGGTAATCTTGATTAAATATATTTTGCCTTATATTATTATTTTGGTTTTTAAACTTTAGTTTCACTATTAACAAAATGAAGTTAACAACCGGCCTTACATAAATGCTTACTCACAAGCTAATTTTGTACTAAATACATAAAACAAATAACTGAAGTCACATGTAGACAGAGCTTGTATAAACATTCATATAATATATAAATATTCATATAAGATACATTTTAATAAACCACGATTTTAGATGTTCCTGTTTGTTTAAATTAAATTTATAATCCTCATTGTAAAATCATTCATATAATGTATTTTTATAATCCTCATTGTAAAAATCATTCATATAATGTATAAATATTCATATAAGATGCATTTTAATAAACCAAGATTTTAGATGTTCCTGTTTGTTTAAATTAATTTTTATAATCCTCATTGTAAAAGGTGACTTAAGATAAAGATCTTTCTTTAGTAATCATCTTGTTAGAACAGGCTGAAACAAGTCTCAGCATTTCTCTATGTAATATTTTGAGATGTTATTGTTATTTCTGTTAACGTATGTACTAGTAGAGTTAATTGCAGTCATACAAATGTTGGGATAATGATGACAGGGAGGTAGGAAAGATACAAAAAGGAAGAAAGTTTATAAAGAAAGTTGTTCTTCCCAACTTTTTTTCCAGAAATATTTTTATGAAGCAATAATTATTTTAAACAATGAGATCATGAATTTGAAAGAAAAAGAAGGGGTATGTGGGAGGGTTTGAAATGAGAAAAGGGAGAAGGTAAAAGATGCAATTATACTATAACCTCAAAAATAAAATATTGATCAAAGATTTTTTTGTATTTTTCATGGAATGTGATAATATCTTCTCTATTTCCCCTCCAACTCTCCCATATACTCTCATACCATCCCCTTCCAACTTCAGGCCTCTCATTCTCTCTTTTAATAACCACTAGATCCAGTTAGTGTTTCCCATGTGTTCATGGGTGTGGGGTCACCCACCAGAGAACTTTTAATATGACCACCACTAGTGTCCATATCTTCAGTAAAGTGCAATTCTCCCTCCCCACCACCTACCTATTGCTAATAACTCCTCAGTTTTCAAAGATCAGCTTTGACAATAATACCACTCGCCAGGGTAGGGGCATGGGGATCAGAAAAGATAGTAAAGAGGACAAAGAACTAAATAAAAATAATAAAACGGGAAACATAGGATAGTACAGGGAGGGAGCTCCAGTGAACACTGAAATTGTTCATGGTTAATTTTCCACACATATTTATACCCAGTGCAAATGAGGGAAGAAGGCAACAAAAGATTTCTTTAACATGACACAAAGGACAACTTGAACAGTTAATTGCTTCAACATTTTGAGCCATCAACCATTAATCCATTCATTAACATTCTGTGGTTTAGGCAGTGAACCTACCCTAGAACAAATACCCTGAAGGCAGCCATTCCCTAGGTCAAATCTTCTGTTACAGAAGTATGCTTGTATATCCTGACAATCTGCCAGAGCAGAGTGAATCTACCTGTATGTGCCATCTTAATGTCAAAAGAACCAAGTAATCACATCTTGGGTCGGAATGTGTAGCCATACTTGTTGTCAACAACTTTCAGCAACCTCGGACTCTCTGACCTTCAGAAAAGGTGGAAATAGGCTCACATTTTTAGGCCTCCACAATTCCTCCCTTTTTAAAGTTTTAATAAGCCTGAGCTTCTGCTACAGGAAGATGGAAGATCATGTCTGCCTTAGGTGAACACTTTCCCATTTTCCAGAATTACCCTTCTTTGGTACATGCATTCCAATCATGCATGCTCATGTTTTAGGCACCTGGAGGGGGAGAGGATTAAACCCATCTCTGACTGCTGACCTTTGTAAGAAAAAGGTAAAGAGAGAAAGTACCTCTAGGCTCTGTGTCTCTGAGCCAAGTTTCTGTCAAGAGAGTTCATCAGCAATTAGATAATGGTAAACAAGCAGATAATGCTTTGCAATATACATGCTTCTATGGTTATACTGTCTCCTAATTAAAGGAGTAGAGGATCACCACAGTTGGGAATGCACTTTTGAATTGGTCTAGAGTGTTTCTTAATAGTATTTACCTGTATTAAAATCCAAGTTTGTCTTATCAAATGTTTCAAATTCAAGAACTCATTGGAAATGTCACTCTACTTAACATCTTATAGTGAACTAAAGCAGTTACAAACATTAACAGATCAATACTGTAATTCTACAGATAAATCACCTAGTCTACCTATGATGAGACTTTGCCTTTTTAAGTTCATGAGTACAATAGCCATAGAGCAGTATAGGGCTAAGTGTATAAATATAAATATTTAGAAGACAATTTCAAAGCATGATCATTCAGCAAATTAAGAATTTTATGCTTAATCTTATAACCTATGACTTCCCCACTCATGAACTTTTGACCATAATTATAGTAGTAAATAAAAAATTACCTCTTTATAGCACTGCTTAAATCCAGAGAGAATGTGGTGAAGCAAATGATGATCTATATGAAGTCCTTAGCAGGGTATCAGACACATGGTGAGCACCTAGAAATTGTAGCCAGTAGCATGGTTGTAGTAAGTTGCACTAAAGGTAATGTCTGATAAAGAAATATATTCAAAGGACAATCCTAGAAATAATGCAAAGCTCAAAACTTACTAAGATTGTTATTGTAGATATGATTATTTAATTGAATAAATAAATTGGAAATATAAAAGAAATTTAATATTTTTTATGTTTTTATTTTTAATTTGTGAGACTGTAATTATGACATTGATCCTTTTCCTTTCCTCCCTTTTATTTCTCCCATAAACTAGCCACACTCTCCTTCAAATTCATGGCCTCTTTTCTCACTCACTAATTGTTATTCATGCATATATGTTTATATACACACATATATATTCTGAATTTACCTTCCATGAGGATTAAGTTTCCTGATACCGGAAGATGTCATGCAGTATCCAAAGGAGGGAGGCAACCAAAAGTTCTACTCAACTATGTTGTCTGTAGACCACACCAAAAACCATAATGGCACCATAACCTCAGGGTGCAGTAATAGCACATATACCTTGATGGTAGCCAACAGTTCTCTAATTGAACTTAAGACCTACTCAACAAGAGGTAGACAATACCTAATACTGTAAACTAGCTAATTACTCAGTGATAGTGAACTTAAGCCTATTAAAGAAAAATCTATGCCCTCTAATTTCCAAAACCACCATAATCTCTATAATCAGTGAATAAACACTTGTCTTTATACCCACAGAGAAGTGTATTTTTCACCCCTCATCAAGGAAACTTCTCATGAAACAGACAGAGAGCATTTATAGAAAACCACAACTGTTAAAATGCAGAATTGTGGAGCTCATTTCCAATGGATATATCTACAAAGGTGTCCCACACCTAAGATTCAGGAAGAATTGCAGAAGAAAGGGTGAAGGGATTTTAAGAACATCTTTTTAAAGCCCTAAAAAAACTGCCTCAACAGTTCAGACTACTTGCCCTTGCAGAGGATCTGGGATTGGTTCTATTCTCAGCACCTACATGGTAGCCCACAGCCATCTGTAACTCCAATTCCAGTGGACCCAACATCCTCTTCTAACCTCTGTAGGCATCAGGCATATAGGTGATACACATACATGCATGCAGTCAAAATACTTAAGAACATAAAATAAAATAAATAAATAAATAAAAGAAAACCCTGTAAGGTCTATATTTTTCCTTTCTTTATAATTGTTCACGTGTGTCAAAAGAACAAACACCAAAAGCAAAGTAACACTAAAGAAGAGTTCTTTGGGTTAACACAAGTGAGAGGGTATGGAGTTACTAGTGAAAAGACAAAGGAAGAATCTAACATCCTTTGGGTATTAATTATATGCCAGTCACTGTTCTGAGACATTATATATAATAAATCATTTTACTCTTCAAACAATTTTATATGGTACTACAATTACTTTTTTCATTTTACAGATGAGAAGCTGAGATGAAGAAAGATCTTGGGGCTTGGCCAAGTCTGCACAGCAAGAACCTTGGCTCAGACTCAGATTGTTTCCAGAACTTTCTCTTAACCACTAGTGTATACATCCTTCTTTCTTCCCCAGACCCTTCATAAGGAGCTGTGTCTCCAATACACTTTACATCTTTTTATATCTATATAACATAAATACTAGAAAAAGAGAGAAGCTGTGACTTCTTTATACATACGAACACTTCTTTAACATATGTGAACCTTAATATAATATAGTTAAAAACAACATTAACATAAAATATAAAGTAAATTAGTGCAGTCCCTACACAGAAGATGCATTGCTAACTCAAACCCAGCACATATGAACTTACAACAGATAAGTAAGAATAACATGAAACTAGTCATTTTTCACAGGGTATAGGGAAATGTAAGTTTCAAGCAAGATTATCAGATGCCCATTATTGATCTCTTACTTGGTGTTTCATGTATTTGGAGGCCAAACATCTAATGTCTAAGCTTAGTCTTGTTAGTGCTCTTCCAGTATGGGGGATTGCAGCTCTCATGGGTAGTCTAGAAATTAACAGGTCTTTTATTCCATGGTCTGAAGACTTTTTTTTCTCTCAGCCCTTCTTTCTGAGGTATCTATTGCTATATAAAATTATTAAGGACAATAATTAACCTGATTAATTAGGTTTACTACTCACCTCCTCAAGCAGGGCCTATATGAAAAGAATATAGAATTGGGAGTTATCAGGAACTCATTTTAAATTCCTATCCCCCATTATTTTGTTTAGTTAGCATATGGATCATTGAGCAAGCTCTTTAAGGTCATCCTAACATGTCCCACTTTCATCCCTCCAGTTTCATGAAACAAGCTTTGTAGTGGCATGTCAATTGTATTTTAATAAAGACTGCCTGAAGATCTGAGAGTAAAACAGTCCCACTGGTCAGCTTTACAGATCAGGTTATGCCAACATACACGTTTAATCCCAGTAGCCATAAAGATGCTCACCTTTAATCCAAGTAGCTACACTTGTTGCTATAGAAACGGGGAGGTGCATGCTTTTAATCATGGTGATGCACACATTTAATACTAGCCCTAAAGAGAATTATAAGACAGGAGGAAACAGCTCTCAACACAGTCTCATTCTGAGATTCCTGGAGACAGGATCGCTATTTCAGACTGAGGTTGACCTCAACCTAGTGGCTGTCTGTTTTGCTTTTCAGATCTTTAGGTTGAGCCCCAATTTCTGATCCTGAGTTTTTATTAATCATGCTTCAATTAGTTGTGCTTCATTTGGTGTCCAACTTTTTGGGGTACAGATTCATGAAAATGCTATTTGCTTGAGGCTTTTAGCCACCAGCCCAGGTCAGAGTTGGAATTGGAATTTCAGCTTTAGGAGCTGGACCCATACCTAGCCACCTGTGTTCGGGAGAAAAACTAACCCTCTCGGCTCCCATCTGCCCCAGCTTAGCATCCATATAAAGATGGAAAAAACACAGATAATCTAGATACTGTATAGTATTGTGTTGTCTTTGAATTGTTTGACTGTTGAGGACAGAGCAACATTTGCTAAAAGACATTTGATTATAAATGCTGATAGATTAATCCAACATATATATTTTGAAAATGCCTTGACTTCAAAATTTAAGTCAAAAGTTATGTTACTTTGGAGAAGAGGTTTTGCTTTTTTTTCCACAAGAGTGGGAGTCTGTGGATTCCTTCTGGATTAAAAAGTTAGGTTTGATCAAGGAAGACCCCCTGAAAAATCTCCAATGGGAGCAGATGACCCAGATGATCCAACATTTCAGAGTACATTTGTTGCTGTTTTCTCTGAGTTCTACATCTGGAACAGCTTCAAGACTCCTGGCTGAAATGATCCAGCCTCACAGAATACTCCAGTAAGGACTTGGCCATAATTTCAAATTTTCTATGGGTCCCCATAAGATTATCAGTGCCCCCAATCAGCAGGAAGTATCCAAGAAAACTACACCCACATTCCCATGTTTGTTTTTGTTTAATGTGTTGGTTACAAGTTTTTATAGATAATGGAAAGGAAAAAGGTAAACAAAGGAAATTTGATTCAAAATTCTTGTTTTGGGGGAAAAAGGCAAGGAGGTAGTGGTGGATGCCTTTAATTTCAGCACTTGGGAGAGAGAAGCAGGTGGATCTCTGTGAGTTCAAGGTCAGCCTGGTTTATAGAGCGAGTTCCAGGACATCTCCATAGCTACCGAGAAACCCTGTCTCAAGAAAAGAAAGAATGAATGAATGAAAGAAAGAAAGAAAGAAAGAAAGAAAGAAAGAGAGAAAGAGAAAGGGAAAAAAGAAAGGAAAAGAAAAAAGGGGATATAGATATGATAAAATAGAAAGGTAGATTATTGAATCTACTCTGAAAAGAAAAAGAAAGAATATAAAAATGATAAGATAAAAGGTAGATTATTGAATCTACTTTTTAAAAGCAACTATTAGTTTTAAATGTTTTGCATTGGTTTTACTTTTGTATATTGCATATTAACACAAATTTGAGATTAATTTTGTTAAAACATACTGTACATACATTTCTAATCTTGTTTAAGGTATTGTACATACACATCTCATTTAACAATGTAATGCAAATTTCTAGACCTTTAAAATTATTATTACCAATTGTTTAAGATAATAAAGAAATATAGGTAAGTAGTTAATCACCTAGTATAATCAAACTTGTAGTCACATTAGCTATGTTGTTTTAGAGGTCAAACAAAGATATAATTAAGACAGATAGGTCATCTTCAAACACTTCAGAGATCTACAGAATATGGCATTTAAGTTTTAATAACCTAGATTCTTCTTTTTTATGACAATGATTCATGTCTGCTCCTGGCAGCACCAATCTACTTCGGAGAAGATAATGGGCATTGAAGAAACTCCACATGAAGTTTACTTTCTTTGTGACAAAAGTAAGACACTGGGCAAGAAAATGTTCCTGCCTCAATTTCTAACATTATACTGTCCTAAATAGACAAACAGGGCACAAAATATTCTGCTTACTCAGTTAATATTATTTCCTTCTTGCATCTCTGAGGGAGTTAAAGATTATTAGCTATAGGTACAGTTTACTATACCCAAAAAGCAATTTGTGATAGAAAGTAGATTAGGTATAAGACTTTGGACTCACTAAGAAAGGGTAGCTATGAAATATTTTTCTCTGAATTTGTTAAATGCAAATGGACTAGACAAAGCTTTCATTCCTTATTGAAACATCTGACCATGAATTTAAATGAAAGCAGATATGTGGATGCAAAGTTAAGTAGCTCCTGTTGATAGCATATGGGGACATCCTTCCTTGAAAAGAAGGGGTTGTTTCACTGGGGCAAAGTCTTGATGTGGTGTGTCTTAATCTAAGAATTTGAAAAGAAGTGGTGATTTATATGGGCCTCTGTGAATTAGCAGTGTCAGTTTCCTTTAATGAAACATACAGCTAGCTATGTGACTCTGGCCCTACAGTTCACTGGAGTCAGACAAACTGAGGAGAGCAGTTAACTCTCTCTCAGCTTCTGTTTATTACCAGGCCTCAAAACAAGGATTATTAATGTAACAGCAAAAACAAATATTAATGAGCCAAACTGGGCCTGAACAATTTAACTTTGCCTGATTTTCTAGTGTGCTTCCAGGAGTGATATGGGTGAACAGTATCAACCCTGAGCTGAGCATCATTGCTTCAGGACCATGATGTGGTGTTTGGCTGTCTTCACAGTGTTTAGGCACTCAATAGATATTTATCAATTATCAGAGAAATAGATTTATGAATTCCCTTGTCTTCTTGGTCTGTACAACTAAGAAATGGGATGTGAAAAGGTCATACATTGAGCAACTCAGTCTCTGCCCCAATGGCATATTTTCTTTTCTGCATATGAGTGCTTTGCCTGCATGCAGCCATGTATAACACATGTGTGTCTGGTGCTGCAAAGGTCAATTCCCCATTTCTAACATGAAACTTTCAGAAATGAGCTCTCATTTTATTTCCCATGTAAAGACCATTCTCAAGGGTTAATATCCATTTCTTGTTGTTTTGTAGCACAATCTCTGGATTTAACTCAAGCTGTCTCAACCTCAAGAGCTGGGAATCCTGCCATGTTCTGTACTGCCCAGTCCTAATAAACATTCTCTAAGTATTTTTAATTTTGCCCAGAATTGCTGGTGATATCACCTCATGCCTAATCTTCTTTTGCTCCTGTTCTTCCTCTTTTACCTATCTCTCCTGAGGGTTCCCCAATGACAGACCTTTTAGGTAGCAAATGAGACACTAATGGTATGAAGGCAGAGAGCATTCTTTGTCTTCTCATTTTCCAAGTAACCTAGATAGGTCAAGACCACTCTCCCTATTCACTGACTTTGCTCACTGGGGCAAGGACAGGAGGACTTCCTCTATACCCATTCTCTATACTCCTTATCAAATTATCATTCCAGTTAGGTGTCACCAAAAATCATCTCTCAAACCAGATTTCAGTTCTAGAAAACTTCACCTTCCCTTCCAAGTTTCCCTTGAAGTTTGCACAAGCAGCAGTGCTGAGGTGACTTGCTTTGCTTTCATTTTGCTTCCAACGAAATAGTATGGTCTGAGTTTTAAGTACCAAGGGCCCAGAAAACCCCCAAGTGCATTTTCCCAGGCACATTTCCCCCTCAATTTTTCTAACCTCTTACTACCATGGGGGAAATTTAATCCACATGTTTCTGGTTCATTTACACTCAACTCATCAAAATGTTGCGCTGTAAGAGCGATTTGATGTCACAGAAGCCTTGTGGGCCTCATTTATAAATGTCTTTTCTTTGAACCAGGAAGTTAGAGTTTGCCAGAAAAAGCAGAAATCAACCCTGAGAAGACTCTTTCTTTTCCTAAGTGAAACTTTAGAACTTCTTACAATGTGAGAATTTTTAAACCCAAAATGCTGGGGTTTCATTTCTCAGACATTATTGTGCTCTCTAATCCGTTTTCCTTTCTCTCCTTTCTCCCTACTAGACAGTATGCCACTATTTCTAAAGAACTAATTGACAAATAAAGAGCTAATTAGGAAGATAGGAATAAAGCACCCCTCCCAAGTAAAGCCACATGCAAGAACTGGACTTCAGAAGTGTTTTTATCATTTAAGACAAACATATTTCATTCTAATTAACTGAGCTAACAGGAATGAGTATACTATCATGAAACTGACCTCACAGACATCAGTTAAATCTGTTGTATTTGTGGTATCTTTCTTGGTCACCCTAGATCAACACTGATTATTTCTAACTGAACCATTCTTCAGAATAGCTATGTACTGTGCTGAAGAACGTGCAATGCGACTGCTGTGATTAAGAAACTAAGTTTTGAATTGTGTTTAGCTTCAGGTGTATTAAGACTAAATCCAAACCATCACATTTGGATAGTTAGCTAATGAATTAGAAAACAGAGCTCTGGAATCCATAGGGCTCCAAGAATATTGGCTCTGAAAATACTAATAGAACTTTCATGATGCAACATGAAAAAGTCCTCAGCTTTAAAAATACTAGTTGAAAGGGAATGATGGGGAAGGGCTTCACAGAGGAGAAGCAAGCATAGTGCAAAGGGGGCTACAGGGGAAGAACAAATAACATCACATAGTGGAAAACTGTATGGAAATTTATTATTTATGTATACATACTCATATGCATATACATATATATCTGTCTTAAGGGGTTAATTGGAGTTATCCCACAAAGGAGGTTTGATCTTTCTTGAAGCCATAGATTGCTAACTAATATTCCTAGTACCTCCTCTTGAATTGCTGGTCAGAGGTGTCCCAGAGATATCCCCCAAACAATACAAACTATTGCCATTGTGCTGTTGAAGATACCATAGTCATTGGCCAAAGGACATGAAGAAATCAAGTTGACATATACCAGGAAGCTTTCTTCCTCCTGACTAGTTTCCATAGTACTGTACTGGGAGATAGATGGTACAGTTTATTTTTTCTCTTTGGGAGCCCTCCACCCAGCTCCAAAATAAATCATAGAGACATATTCTTACTTATGAATGCCTGGCCTTATCTTGGCTTGTTTCTAGCCAGCTTTTCTATCTTAAACTGTTTCTCTTCTCTTACATTTTGCTCTGGGCTTTTTACATTTCTTTTTAAAAGAATTTTTTATTTAAAAGTTTTTTTTCCATATTGCATACCAACCACAGTTCCTGCTCCCTCCCCTCCTCTCACTCACCCCACCAATCCCCTATCCACTCCTCAGAAAGGTAAGGCCTGACATGGGGGAATCTACAAAGTCTGGCATAACAAGTTGAGGCAGGACCAAATCTCCCCTGTGACAAGACTGAGCAAGGTATTCCTCCACAGGGAATGAGCTCCAAAAAGCCATGCACCAGAGATAAATCCTGGTTCCACAGCCAGTGGCCCCTGGACTGCCCAACCCACAGAACTGTCACCGACATTAAGAGGGCCTAGTTCAGTCCTATGCTGGTTCCCCAACTATTAGTCTGGAGTCAGTGATCTCCCACTAGCTCTGGTCAGTTGTCTCTGTGAGTTTCCCCACCATGATCTTGTCCCCTTTGCTCATATAATCCCTCTTCCCTCTCTTCTACTGAGCTCAGCCCAGTGCTTAGCTGTGGATCTCTGCATCTGCTTCCATCAGTTACTGAATGAAGAGTCTATGATGATAATTAGGTTGGTCATCTGATTATAGGGGAAGGCCAGTTCAGGCACCCTCTCCATTATTTCTAGGAGTCTTAGCTGGAGAATCTTGTAGACTCCTGAGAGTTTCCCTGGCACCAGATTTTCCCCTAACCCTATAATGGCTCCCTGTATCACGATATCTCTTTTTTTTTTTTGATCTCTTTAATGACTGAGTCAACCCTCCAGCCACAGACTGATTAATGTCTAGCCTAACTTGAGCCCATGCTATAATTGATAGCCAATGCCTCTTACTGCCTGGAACTGGAACCAGAAGCTAGATGTCCCAGAGACAAAGGCAGAACCAAACACGACAAGCAAAGAAAGAAAAAATATCAACAAAATTATTTCTAATTATATTCTTCTATACCCATAGATAGGTGCCTAGCCAACTGTCATCAGAGAGTAGATTTGGAGGAGAGTGAAACTAGGGGTGAGGGTAAGAGGAGTGTAAGGGAGGGAGGCTTAAGTCAGGATATATTGTATGAAAGAAGAATAAATAAAAAAAGAAAGCAAATAAAATCTAAATTTGATATTGAGAAAAATCTCAAAGAATTTATAAAATTTATTTTAAAAGGTTTTATAGTAGGATTTTTTTATAAGGATAAAACAAGAAAATATCATACGATGCAATAAATACCAATCCTAAATCCCAACCATAGATTTTAACAGTAAACTGGTCTCTTTAAAACAGTCATATATTATATGAAAAATAATAAAGCCTTACAGCTTCAAGGAAAGGATGACTGGACCTAGAAAAAGGGCTTTGGAGGTATTTCTTGCCCACAGGATTATTCATTTGCAGTTCTTCAGCTCATGTTGAAGGAGTTGCAATGAATTGGTGAAAAAGATGAGAGATGCATGTTAGACTAGTGAACTTCACTTTCAGATCCTATAGGTCTGACGTTTCCACAGACCCTTGAAGTTGATATGAAAGGCTCAGGGCCATTTCTAGTATCTATGGCTACCATATCTTAAAGATAGCTTAAAGTTTATTTTGTGGAGTTATATTCTTCAAAACAACTAAAACAATATATAAGGAAAAGGAAGACTCAAACAAAATTCAGTCTATTCAAATAAGAATACACTTTTAGAATTTGAAAAGCAGGGCAATAGCCATATTTTTGAGCATACTTTCTAGAAGAAACTAAAAGACACCTGCCTATAAATTCATCTTAAGTCATTTTTTTACATCAACAATTAAGAACCAAGAACTACCAGTGGGTCTTTTTCTCCTATATGTAACCACTCACCCTCTGCTTTAAAAAATAGCTTGTCCCTTTGTCTGCACTTTGTAATTCTGGCCAAATTGTGAAAAAGATGCTGACTTTTATTTGGCCAGAAAGTGTTTGGAAAAATCTCAAAATCATTCATTAGGGGAAGCAAAGGTTATTTGAAATACTGAAGAAATATTACAGTTATCCCTGAGTCACTGAAATTCCAGAGTCACCTACTGCTATCTTCCAATTAATTAACTAATTAATTAGCCATTTCATGAGCTTCTATACTTTGCATGGCTTGTGACAAAAACAGCTTTGGCTCCATGTCTCTGAACTTTATTTATTCTTTCATTTACAAATTCATCAGCGACTTTGAGCCTTGTGCTCTGATATTTGCAGTCAATGGATTGCTCAAGGCTTATTGAAGGACTAGGTCATTACTCACTAGACTGAGAGTCTGATCAACTCACAATCAACAAGTTTCTTTTGGGTTATATCAGAGGATCTTATGGGTAACCCCTTTCAATATATTCCTGAAAAAACTTCCTATAATTTATCACAGTTCAGTTTTCTCTACTCGCTTAATGAGCAATATCTGTAGTAAGCAATATCGGTGACAAGCAAATGGCCACAATAATACTACAGAGTGCCACCTTGCTTTACCCCTGGATATCACTGCTAGGCAGATTGTGAATGAACCATGTTTAAAAGGGCCACATATTTTGTTATTCATGTACTTTGTTGATCACCTTCCATAGGGCATCACCTTTCATTCCTGCTGAACATCAGGAAGTTCTTTGAAAAGTAACTAGGAAATAATGATTATTTTATTTACTTAGTCACATTTTGCTAATAATGTTTTGTTGTTATCATTGTTCTCATAAGTAGTAGATTTTGAACAATTCCAGGTTAAGTCTGTTATTGGGGTGGAAATGACAACTATGTGGCAGATACCATCTGGTTTTAAATTATGTGATCTTAACCTTCTATTTTAGCCCTAAAACAATTGTGAAAATGTTCTAAGAGATCAGCAATTACATAAATATTAGAAGCATTAGACTGATGATTAATGAATTTCATTTCCTTAGGAAACACCCAAACAACCAGGATGGCATTTCAACTACAATTCAGGTATAACATTTTCTCAGAGAGATCTCATAACAGAATTCATCACCTAACCGCAGCCCCAAATAACTACTCCTGAGATCCTGACTCAGCAAAGAATAAATACCTCCTTGACAGGGCCCCAACTTCTTCACAGCAGTACAGAGTAACACAGAGGCAACGAAGTTCCCAAAGACTGGGAAAAAATAGAAACCTGATTTAGCATGGCCATTTACACTCCCTGGAAAGATCTCAGGGCCTGAGCCACACATCAGAAGGTCAAGGGTCATCATTTTCTATAACTTTAAGTTAAGGCTGTTGCCAAGAACCAAACATCATCAGAAACTATTGACTACAGAACTCTAAAGAGTGTGTGTACCAAGGGGCATCCATTTGTTCAGCAGGACCATAATTTTACAAGAAGAAGTTAGCATTGGCAGGTGAGGTGTGATATATTTGACCTTCAGTTGTGAATCCAGCAGCAAGTAGAGAAACGTCTGGACAATATATTTCCTGCCACCAGGTTACCTATAAAATACAGCACACTTGCAAAGGCAGTTACAGATGAATATAACAGCATGCCATTTAGATCATCCCAGAGCCTCTGGACTACATGGAAATGAAAAGCATTGGTAATTTCTACCCTCTAAAGCTTTGCTCCTTGGGCTTTTTGACATGTCAGCACCTGTATTAATACCACAGCTGCATTCCAGTCCCTGAGACACTAACTGCCCTGAAAAATAGAAAGCAGAATTCAATAGGATCAGCTTCTCCAAAGCTCTAGTAGAAATGGCCCTAGTTTAATGATCCAAAGCTGATTGGTGTCTTACTGTATCAAAGACAAAGAGATCGCTTTAACTTATAGCTGTATGCCATACCTCATCCAAAGTTACATATTTTGATGCCAGAGTTCATAATTTTAAAAGATATTCCTCAGATGTTCATCACATTTTTGTTGGCTATATACAAGGTGCAGGTGCTGTGGGTGCAAAGACAGATAAGATGACCCAAGTCCTGCCATTTAAAGAATGGCAAGCAGGGAAACTGTCCTTAGTGGACTGCTTCTCTGAAGTGTTATAGACTGTGCATGGGACTGACAGAACGGTGAGATATGAAAGTCTTGCCACAGAGGACCATACAGTGTTGGAAATATTACCAGCTACCACTGTGGTGTAGACAGCCTGTGACCTTGGAACACTGGGGATGACTCTGTAAGGAAACCGGGCTCAGTTCAGGGAAGGGTTAGATCAATGAATAAGAACTCTGCTCACAAGGGACAGCAGTGAAATTATAGGTCTCAGTAAAATTATCTGGTCTCCAGCTAGGAGGGTGTGATTTACTTATAATATTTCAACCACTAGCAGTAGCTAACACTAGTACAGACAGACTTTGGGGAATTTTAACAAGATGGAAAAGTATGCTGATTTATCCCTCCAGGAATAGACTTGAATGAGAATTTGAAGGCATAAGAAGGGAAGGCAGGACACCATCTAAATCATTATAAGCCAATGCTCAGAAAGGTCAAGTTATTTCCCTAGTCTAGACAGCTGAGAGCATGCGCACAGTCTAAAACCAGAGCTTTACGATAAAATCTCTCCTCTCTTCTGCGTGTATTTTGTAGTGATATCCTGTTGCAAGAATTCTATTTGCCAGAGCTCAATCTTACTGCTAAGGGTGGAAGTGAAGAAAATAAGCTCTGGTAGTTAAAACTGGGGCTTAACAAGCAGAGGGCCCCACAGGTCATGAAAGCATTGGATAGAACTGGGCAGTTTTGCTGATAAAATTTCAATTCCTTGACCAGTTTCTTATTAGAGCATAATTAAAATCCATTTAATTGGCAACACACTTCAGTAGATAATTAGAAAAGTGATATACACATTTAGAACATTGTCCTTTTTGGCTACACAATAATGTAAGAGAAAAATTGGGCAAAAAATGACTACTTTTGGAAATTACTAATGATCAATAGAGCCCTTTGCTCTACTAGGCTCTGAATGTGTACAATTCCATGTATTACTATTACAGCCACCCCAGGAAGCATGCTATGTAATCAGAATTAGCCATATCTATTTTCCTTGAAGAAATGGATACACAGAAAGGCTTATCAACTTGCTCCATATCACAACGCAAGAATTAGAAGTAAATTTTGGTCTATCCAATTCTCAAGCGTCTTCTCTATTTCTTTTCTTTTCCATCATCTACATCATGAATGCTGTGGAGTGAAGTTCTATCATCCCCCCCATATCATAGTTTAAAATCTTATGCAGGAAGAATGAAGAAGCCTGTCTGATATAAACTGGGTTCCTCAAGAAGCAGGCTCTGATACAGAGAGAAGGTCCAAAAGCAGTGGTTTTCAACCTCCCTAATGCTGTGACCCTTTAATATAGTTCCTCATGTTGTGATGACCCCCAACCATAAAATTATTTTCATTGCTAATTCATAACAGTAATTTTGCTACTTATATGAATAGTAATGTAAATATTTGATATATCTGATATGTGACCACTGCAAAAGGGTCGTTTGACACCCAAAGGGGTCACAACCCATAGGTTGAAAACCAAAAGATCTATTTCTGTGCAGAAGTAGCAAGCCAGACTAAGTTCTAGGAGAAGCTCTGGTTTTGAAGACACGGAAAGTCCTTAACAAAGCATCCAAGCAGCTACAACCTTGGGATGGCTTTCTGTTTTGTTCCATTTGGGAATGACTCACCATTAGATGGACTGGACAGGTACATGACCTTGGGCAAGACAGCTGTGTCAAAAGAGGGTACAGGTGAGCATCATCTGGAGGGAGAAGCTGTTATGCCCAACTCTGTGAAGTCCCCACAAAAGCCAACAAGGAGACCAAGTCCCATATGTAAAAGCAATGAGCCTTTATTTTAATCAAGTTTGCAAACTTGGTCTCTCTGCATGTCCAATGTATTGGAATAAATGGGGATCCCCAAGCTCAATTAGAATAGGGTTTTATAGTAGTAAAGGTGGGGGTGAGGGGTTTCTGAGGTTTTAGGACCCCTAATTGGCTGACATTTGTCTAGGGATGTCCTGGTGAGTATGTTCTGGCAGGTGGTCCTATCCACATTGGTTGGAATGCTAGGCATTTCCTTTGAATGGTCTGTTCTTGGGTGAAGTTTGGGTAATTTCAGCTTGTGGTTCTTCCTGCAACCAGATATTGCTTCAGGTTAAACTACTGAGACTCAGGCCTCCATTTAAGTTTATCGATGGCCAAGTTCTACTCTGGCAGGTGATAATGGTTGGAAGTAAAGAACTTCCTTTGGTGACCTGCCTATACTTAGCTTATCATGGCTGGCTCCCACAAAGTGTTCTGCGCTGATGAATCTTGGAGAGGGTCAGCACATTATCCTCTGAAATGAATGAGTATCCTTGCAACCATGACCTCTTCTCTGCTACAGTGAGAAGTCTTTTGATTGAAAGGGTCTTCTAGTTCTATAAGGAGGAGAAAGCTAGTGGTGAGGACTTGGCCATATCATGATGATTGTTGTGGTGGTTTGAATAAGAATGGCGCCTAGAAGCTCATATAATTAAATGCTTAGTCACCAGGAGTGGCATCATTTGAAAGGATTAGAAGGATTAAGAAGTGTTAGAGGAAGTGTGTTACTGGGGGGGTGAGGTGGTATTTGAGTTTTTAAAAGCCCATGCTTTGCTGGGAATCACCCTCTCTGCCTACAAGTAATGATATAGATTTCAGCTATTGCTCTGGTATCTGCCTGCATGTCACCATGCTCTCTGCCATCATGATAATGTACTGAATCTCTAAAACTTAAGCAAGTTGCCAATTAAATGCTTTCTTTTATAAGAGTTTCCTTGTTCAGTAGTGTTTCTTCACAGCAATAAAGCAGTGACAAAGATAGATAACACCAACTGAGGAACAGAAGAAAAGAAGACAAGCAAACTACTCTTTTGTTTTGTGTATAAATGTGATTGAGCAATCATCTTATTATTTATTCATCAAATTGCACATGTTTCTAGGTAGTCACTCTTATTCTAAAACACAGCTCTCAGGGCCATAATTTAATTGCCTAAGACCAATTATGGTGGGAGTGAGGAGTAAATAGTATTTCCCTGTTGTGACATCACAGAAACTCTAACATCCTTAACACCCATTTTCACTACTGAATTCTCTATGTTGAAGAGAAAAATATGTATGTGTGCATGTGTATGTATAATAACCCTTCTTATTTAAATCATAGAGAAGGACCATGACACTCTGCAGGCATTGGGGAAGGTGGACCAGGACCAGAGGAAGGAGATGATAATACCCAGAATGCAATGTAGCTGCATTTGAAAGAAGAATCACTGTAATATGACAAAAATTCAACAATTAATTAGCAGTGTCAAAATAATAAAGTTTATTGTGAGAGAAGATGACTACTTCACAGAGGAAGTGGGATCAGCAAGAATGATGCATAAGTATTTGAGAGTGTGTGGAAGTGGTTACTATGCCACTTTGATGACCATCCAATGACTATGTTTGCAAGATAATTTGTGCCTTAGCACTGCTTGTAGTTCATACCTTGAGTCAGCTGTATATGCGTTTGTGAAATATTCTGTTACCACTAATGATGAATACAGGATAGAGGCCCACATTGCCTGCAAATCCAAAGTCAGCAAGTATAAAGAAGAAAAAAAATAATGCTCTTCTTAAAACAATTATAAAGAGATTTTTTTAATGCCTTTAAGAATTTACTTTCATGATTAGCCCAGAATGTAAGACCAGTTTTCTAAGTCAATAATTCATAAGGTCAAATTTGCAGTTTTCTGAAATCAGAAGAGTCTAATAGATTTTTTTCCTTAATGCCAACTCTATTTAATTCTTTTGTTCGGAAAATATCAATTGAACACCTGTCATGATCATGTCCTGAGAATAATGCTGTGAACAAACCAGAAAATCTTTTGCTAAGACTTCAGTTCTATTAACTTCCAAGGACAGGCAGAGTCATACAAAGACAATAAGTCATACTTTGGTGTGGGTATACTTAAGAAGAATAAAGTACATGCACATATGTCATTGTTGATGTTTGGTTACAGGTGCCTTGAGGATAAAGAATACAAGTTGTTAGATTTTCCATTATAGCATTCAACAGAGACATACACAGAGAATTCATATAAATAGAGCTTGGTGAATGAATGAATGAATGAATGAATGAATGAATGAATGACCCATAGTTGTTTCTCTCAGGATGACTTCTTGCCAAGTGTATCACTTCCCATGAGATCTGTACACATGGGATTCTAGATACTGTACAATACTTTCTGAAGAGAAGATACCCTGAGCTACTTGAGAAAGGGCTACTCTTTCCTTGATGGCTTCTAAATACAGACCTTTAGATCCTATTGATCTCTTTCTCAAAACAAACAAACAAAAAACGAAACAACAACATAAGCAACAAAAGACTCTTCAAGAAATAGGTATGTATTATAGAAGGCAGCTGCATTCCTCCAAAATAGAAGTTTTCTTTGCTGAGCAATCCAACAGTAACTGCAAAAGTTTTACCTTAAAGACCTTGCAAAGAAGTGAAGTATAATCATAAGTGGTGACACTTAGTATCTGTACACTACCAAATCTCCATGGGGCCCCATCAAAAGGCCATATTTCTGAACCATGTAACTACTGAGGAGCTTCTGGTGGACAGGATAAGTTGTTCAAAGTCACATATCTAACAAACACTAACCTTAACCATTGGCCTCCTATTAATAGTTTCAAAGGCAGCTCCTAAAATAGATGTGTCAGGAATAGGAAAGCCTGTCATGAGCCAGGCCTCCTGTGGTGAAGCCCTGTCTCTACTATGTAACAACATATTTAATGAGCATCTCTTTATTTTCTGTGAACATAAACAGTGAGAGTACCTAGCTCAGAACATTACTGAGGATAGCATGAGTTAATGACATGGACAAACATGAAGATACTTATTTAGGAGCCAAATCCATGAAATGTGTGTGTGTGTGCATGCATGTGTGTGCACACGGGCATGTGTGTGAATATTTTGTCTGAATATATAGATGGGCACTATATGCATAGCCAATGCCTGTGGGAGTCAGAAGGGATGCTGGATCCCTTGGGCCTACAGTAAGGGATATTTATAAGCAGTCATATGGGTAGTAAAACTTAGTTTGCTTCTTCTTCAAGATCAGGAAATGTTTTTAACCATTGAACCACTGCTCTAGCCCCATAACTATGTTTTTTATTTATTTATTTTTACTTTAACTGGCTTATAAAATATAAAGTATGTATGCATATTTTATTATGGAGGATTATGCCTCTATCCCTTATTCATCTCCCTGCCCCCTTTTCTCTTGCTGTAAACTTTCACCCTTAGTAGCCCCCTCTCACTTTTCCCTACTGTCTTTCCCACTACCTTCCACTAAAAACCTCTTTATTTTTTTAGTTTCATGAACCCCTTTCTAGCTTCCTGTGCTTTAATCAAATTTGTTCCCGCCTGAATTAGCATATTGAATAAGTAGAGGCTGAGATCTATACACAGATGAAAGAAAACATGTAATATTTTCTTCTGAACTGGATTATGAAGTAATATTTCATTTGTATTTTAATAAATAAAGCTTACCAGGAGTTCAGAGTAAAACAGCCATATCGCTCAGCCTTACAGACCAGACAGTGATGACACACACCTTTAACCCCAGTAGCCATGCTAGTTTGCCATAGAAACCAGGCAATACTGGTGCACACCTTTAATCACAGCACTAGAGAGGAATATAAAACGGGAGGAGACAGTTCTTACACACATTCCCAATCTGAGATTCCTAGAGGCAGGATTGCCATTTTGGACTGAGGTAGAAGTGACAGTCAGTGGCTGGCTGTTTTGCTTTTCTGACATTCAGGTTGAAGCCCAATTTCTGTCTGTAGGTTTTTATTAATCATGACACAGGGTTACCTCACCCAGCAATAATGTTTCCAGTTCCATCCATTTTCCTGAAAATTTTATTTTTTATAATATCTGGATAAAATTCCATTGTATATATGTATCATGTTTTCAGTATCCATTAATCTTCTGGTGGATAGCTAGGATAATTTTTTCCCCTACTGTTTCAAGGAGACAACAAGCCCAGATCTGCAAGTGTCCTGTAGTAGGATGTACAGTCCTTTAGATATATGTGTGACAATGCTGGTTTTGTTTTTTTCTTTTTTCCATGGCTTTGAAACTAATTCTACTGATGTTCCTGTTGTGAGAATAAAACCCAAAGAGAGAGAAGAGCTTCTTTCTTGCCTATTTGGGAAACTGTGTGGTTCTGTTGTTTCTGTGCTCAGGGCAAGAAAAACTGAGTGTTGCCTTCTGCTCAAGTCTTAAATATGCATGTCCCAGCTAGGAACCACTGCTCAATTCTCTTCTCCCTTGGCGTTCCCCCACATCGCATGGACACAGAGTGCTGTACACACCCAGGGCAAACACTTCCAAAGGACAGGTCAAAGGTTACTCAGTATGTCACCAGCTCAAGTGCTTTTACAGAAAATAGGGAACACTGAATTCGCACTGGAGCTTTTAACTTCCCAGAAAATGTCGTGTCATTTCAGAGAATCAGAGTTGGTCTTTTTCTAGAGTATTGCTTAATAAAACTTTTAAAATTTTTTGAGCTTTTCTTTCATAGTGTGTCATATTGAGTTTTCAGTCCTCTATTGGACTAAGTGATGGGGCTGAAGCAGGCAGCAGGAAAGAATAAATTTTGAGAGGTTGTTGGAACTTTCAGCTATAGGGAGGAGTAGTAGAACATTAGAACCTTCATTCTCTGTAAACTGAACTGGCCTAAATCATGAATGCCCTGATAGGAGGAAAATGTATTTGAGCATGTGTGCTGTGTTCATGTGCAAGTTTGAGTATGATGCATTTAAATGCATATGCGTTGTGCATACACGCCCAACACATATACCTCAGTCAAAAACACCAGCGAACCTTCATTTTAATATGGATAAACAGTAAAAACAGTAATAGTGTGTGTGAATTTTGAGGTTGTCAGAAAATCTGGAATGATGAACTAGCCGGAATTTCCTCAGTCAGCAAGTAGACCTTTTAACTAGTCTCAGTGTATGTGAATAAATTGATGGTCTTCTCAGAAGTTCTGTGAGATATTTCTGACTATTCCTCTCCAAATCAAAAAGATACAAATCACAGAATGGTTAAAGACAGGATTTGAGCACAGCTTTTAATGGTCCCCAAAATACTGCCTTTATACCCAAACCCCACCATGGAGGCATGTCTCTTGTTGCCTTAACATCCACACCCCAAGTAGTGCTGAAACTTTCTTTCCTGTTTGTTTTCACAGGTTTAGGAGATCAGATATATGGCAGTGGTAACCAGCATCTAAGAACTTGATGCAATCATCAAACATGCTCTGAAAAGTCAGCAGCTTTTCATGACGGCCAATATAATAAACCCATGATCTACAGCTTGCTTTAAACACTACCTTCCAATTACCCAAAATGCTATTTCTATCTATTTCTAAAATATAGCTTCACTAGTCCCCCTCTCCCGATGGAGACACTCAATAAATATTTGTTGAATGAATGAATGTAGAAAATACCACCAGGGTCATGAATTAGTCTTGTGTATTTTACAGATTTATTCTGTTGATCTTCCTGAAAAACACTCTCATAAATGGATTCAAATGAATTAAATTTGATGTTCTCTGAAGAAACAAAGCATTGAACTTAAGGATTTTGTAATTGCAAAGTTCTCAGTAAAATGCTAAGAATAGAATCTTGGTGCTTACTGTATTTGTTAGGGCAGGGAGAGCTGCTATAATAAATACCTCCAAATTCCAATAGTCTAACTTTTGTTAAATAAATAAAGGGAAATACTGTTCCCTTTTTTTGGCGTGCATCTTGTCTCTGTGCATGAATTCACATCACCAATTCCTATAGCACTGAGTCTTTGGATTCTGGGTAGACAAGGAGAGAAAGAAAAGGTGATACAATGTTTAGTTAATCTCTTGGTCCAGAGTAATAGATACCCCTTCAGTTCACATTCTTCTAGACAGTTCAGGGCCATTTTTTTACTAGCCCATACTGGAAGTTGAAAACTCTTTTTCCTGGTAGATCAGCATCATCTCTGCATTAATACTCCACTATTGAGTGGGAAGACTACCCGCTGTTGACTTTGCTATTCACATACTTCTCTATGCACAGATTCGTGGCAATCATGACCCTGTGAAGGACTCCTCCCATATAGCATTTTAAGTAATTGTTCTAAAACCCTGTGAAGTATTAGCCTAATTATAAAAAAAGTAAGCCTTAGAAAGGGGGTATGATTAACTCTCGTAATTGTTGCAGGCTTGCTGCTGCTGCCTGTTGTGCTATCCCCATTTCCTGGGAGTGGGGCGCTGGGGTTGAGAAGACAAGGGGGCAGTGACACAGACTCTGAGAGATTCCAATATAGAAGCTCTTTATTGTAGGTCAGGATTTTTATGGGGTTAGGGAAATTAAGCTGCTGCAGGAATGTTTTTGGTTGGTCCTTTGGAAACTGGCACTCTTGGCTGGCGTGTTGTGATTGGCTAGGAGTGCGCATCATTAGTTACTATGCTTTTGGTCCGCTGACAGGTTGTGCTGGCCAATTTTGTTTATTCATTGTGTGTTTTGCATGCGCTTGCTTGTTCTTACACTATTGCTCTGCCTCAAACTCTGATTCCAAAGCCTATCTCATACCCACTGGACCAAAGAAAGAATTAAACTTTGGAAGACTTACACAGTTCTCTAAAAGAATCTGAGCAGTAGACTAAGTGACGTTGTACAATATTGGATGACAATAAATTTTAAACTGCATCAGACAGTGCCCCAGCTTGGTTGGTGGGTAAAAGTCTAGGAAAGATTTTTAAATTACTTACAGATTAAATAATTATATCTGAAATTAAAAATGCAAGTGCTTAAGATTTCCTGCCACTACATGTATATTTCATATAGACAGACACATATATTGAATATATGTGAACTTTAGGCTGTTCTGTGTCTACTTCAGTCACTTCCATTGACCAATGTTTTCTTTCTATTGTCACATTCAAATGATATATATTATTTGATATTTATATATTTATAAAGGTAGACATGGAGTTGCCAGTGGCTGGGGGAGAGGAAAGAGGAGTAGTGCAGGTAAATAGTGCATCGCTGGGAGAGAAAGAAGCATTCTGAAGTTGCTGGGGGAATTGTATAATTAAATGCAATAAATCCAGTGAGCTGCTCTTCTGAGTAGTGCATATTTGTAGTGATATTTCATTTGTATTTTAATAAATAAAGCTTGCATGAAGATCAGAGAGTTAAACGGCCACACTGGCCAGCCATACAGACCAGGCAATGGTGGCACACAACATTAATTTTAGTAGACACACTAGTTAGCCATAGAAGCCAGGTGGTAGTGGTGCAAGCCTTTAATTCCAGCACTAGAGAGGAGTATAAGGTGGGAAAAGACAGCTCGCAGGCTCAATCTCATTCTGAGGATTCACAGGTGCAGGATCGCCATTTCAGTCTGAGGAAGAGGTAAGAGCCAGTGATTGGCTGCTTTGCTTTTCTGATCTTCAGGTTGAGTCACAGTATCTGTCTCTGGGTTTTTATTACTCATGCTACACGCATTGTAGTGTATTGATTAGATCATAACACAGCTGTTTTTGTTTTGTTTTGTTTTTTTGAGACAGGGTTTCTCTGTAGCTTTGGTGCCTGTCCTGGCACTAGCTCTTGTAGACCAAGCTGGTCTCGAACTCACAGAGATCCACCTGCCTCTGCCTCCCAGGTGCTGAGATTAAAGGCGTGCGCCATACTGCCCAGCTACAAAGCTATTATTTTAAAGAAAAAAGACCCAATGAACTGAAGGGAGTGAGACTGGTAAATGCCATGTGTCACACATTCTGGTTCCCCACATTAGACATTGGTTCATCACAGATCCAGTTCCAACAAAATAGGTCAAAATACACCCAAAGGGGAAACTGTAACTGGCCCAGTCGACTGTGAGTGAGGAAGTATAATCATCACATTACACAGAGACAGAGATGTAGTCTTGTGTGAGGAGTTCATTTCAGGTTACTCAGTGGGAAAACAGGTATCTAATAACTATATTTTACTACAATGGTGGGCACTGTGTGATTGCCTGTATATTTGTTTGATTATATGTACTCTGTGACTTATACCACAGAACCCACTGAATTTTTAAAGAACCAGCATCAGTTTTGTTATTGTACCACTGACACAGGTATGACATCAGAAAGCCAAATCAATTATGTTTTTGTAAATGCAATGATAAGGGTTCTGCAGTTTTCTCACCAAAACAAGAAAGATGGATTTCTGTATGCAGAGCACATACCATGTAGCCTATGAATCTGTGCTCTGCAGGTGCCTCATGTGAACCAAAAGTGTAAATGTCAGCCTCTGTGCTAAAATAGCAACAATGGTGTAATACATTCCAAGACCATGATCTCAATTGAAAATATGAGAAAATTTGTCAGAGGGGATGGCTTTTCACATTTTAATCATGACTAGTTGATTAATTAAGATAAATGTACAGTTGATACTATTTGAAGGATATTCTATTTAGCACAGTTGATAGCAATAATATATCATGATTACACATTTTAGGATCACATTTATTTCTGCTGTTTTGATAATCTCTTCTCCACCAACAGAAATCCTGACCATGTCTCAAAACCAAACTCGTGTGTTATCCTCCATTGGGTGCCATTTGTAACCATGTAAATACTGAAGCAGAGTTAGTACCTCCTCACACATTTCCATATTAGTACACACATACTTCCACATAATGCTTAGCATATTGTCAGATTTCACTCCCCATCCCTGCTAGGCTATATCTTCTACAATGCTCTGGAATTCAGCACAGTTATCTATCAAGCAGTAAATGCTTAAGAACTACTTGTTAAGCAGTTTTGAATGCAGAAATTTCAATTTTTGCATCTTGCCTTCATGGGTGTTAGACATACCTATTATTATAAGGGTCTTGCTACAGCTCCTTACAAGCCAGAGATCAGAAGAACTTATCAGGCTCATAGATACTATTTGGTCATTTAGATCTATGAACTAACCAAGGATTAAAAAATCTAGCTTTTATGCAAAGCCATAAAATTGTGGAAAATATTTTCTGCTCTTAGGATCCATGTTCTAATATAAAGTTGACATTTTCAACATGAGAGTTGTTTTCTTAAATACTCCCAGGGAAATAGGAATGAGCATTTCCTACCATGTTCTTCATAACTAGACTGTCTCATTAACCACCATCTTATTGTTGTGACCAAGAAAAAATGAAAGATATTGAAAAAGAAGTCTCCATTCTTGGATGGAAATGAAAACCTTATAGATGCCACCATGTGGCAAGCCTCTCAATTTGATGGTATAATCTAATCTGCAAAGCACCATAAAATGAATACAACTATCCTAAATTTTCTGGGGAGAAACTGATACTCAGAACCATAACTTCAACAATGTCACACATCCACAGGGTTGCAGCCAGAGTGGTCTCTAGTTACATTCGGATTGCCACTCCTCAGAAATTTTCTACCCATGAACTTTATTGAGAGCAACAACTCATCAAAAAACTTGTCTACTGTCATCTGATAGACACTAATAAAGCACACTACTAGACACAGCACAATACGGGGAATGTTGTCTTTTTATGTTTCTTTTATTCAAAACAGATTTTTATAGTATATTCTGACTATGGTTTCCCCTCCCCCAACTCCTCGCTGTAATTGGACACTTCTTGTCCAATCTGCCTGTTCCCAAGTACGTGGCAGTCACTTCCCAAACTATTACACAGAAGCTTATATTAGTCAAAATGCTCAGCTGATAGCTCAGACTTATTACTGGCTAATTCGCACACCAAATTCACCCATATTTTTATTTGTGCTCTGCCATGTGGCAGTACCTTTATTAGCATGACACATGTTCATCTCCTGCTTCTTCTACATCTGGCTGGTGTTTCCTTCTATGCCCTTCTCCTTCCCATCATCCTTAGTTTGGTCATCCCTCCTATAATTCTTGATTTACTACTGACCAATCAGTATTTTATTAAACCAGTTTAAGTGACAAATACTTACAGTGTATGAGAAGATTATTCAACAGCACCTTCAAGATCCTTCCTAATTGTTCCCATCCAAATCCACACACTTTATTCTCTTACTTATTAGAAAACAAACAGGCATCCAATAATAAAAATGAAATATTATGAGATAAAACAAAAAATCATACTAGGACATAAACCAAACAATTAAAAAGAAAAAAAGAGCTAAGAAAAAAGGACAAGAAGCACATATAGACAGAGACTCATGATCACACAGAGAGAAATCACATAACAACTCAAAACTGGAAAACATGATACATATGCAAAATACCTGAAAGCTTAAAGGTATGCTCTGACAAAGCATTATGAAACAAAACACCTTCAAAAATGTCATTGAGTTCATTTTATTTTAGACAGCTATTGCTGGGTATGGGAACTGCCCTTAAGAGGTGTTTATATAGCCAATGAGTCTCCATTGGAGAAACTTAACTTTTCATTTGCAAGTGGTTATCAGTTGAAGCTATCTTGTGAGTCAGGGGTGGAGGTATGTGTCCACTTTCCCTTTCATTGCTGTGACTCCATCTGACCCAGACCTATGCAGGCCTATGCATGCTGCCACTGCCTCTGTGAGATCACACTAATATCAGTCCTGGTGTGTTTAGAGATCCTTATTTCCCCTGTTGAGAGTTCTCTGTTTAGGTCTTTACCCCATTTTTTAAAAATTGGATTATTTATTTTTTAGGTGACCAATTTCTTAAGTTCTCTATATATTTTGGAGATCAGACCTCTGTCTGATGTGGGGTTGGTGAAGATCTTTTCCCATTCTGTAGGCTGTCATTTTGTCTTCTCGACCGTGTCCTTTGCTTTACAGAAGCTTTTCAGTTTCAGGAGGTCCCATTTATTAATTGTTTCTTTCAGTGTCTGTGCTGCTGGGGTTCTATTTAGGAAGTGGTCTCCTGTGCCAATGTGTTCAAGTGTACTTTCCACTTACTCTTCTATGCCCCTCAACTAAAGAGTGGGTAAGGAAAATGTGGTACATTTACACAATGGAGTACTACACAGCAGAAAAAAATGACATTTTGTAATTTGCAGGCAAATGGATAGATCTAGAAAACATCATATTGAGTGAGGTAACCCAGACCTAGAAAGACAAATATCATATGTACTAACTCATAAGTGGCTTTTAGACATAAAGCAAAGAGAACCAGCCTACAATTCACTATCACAGAGAACCTAGACAACAATGAGGACCCTAAGAGA
>PVIU01021317.1:0-31881 GCA_004026605.1 Ondatra zibethicus
ATAGGGAAGGAAACAGCACAGGTCCAAACTAGACCCTCCGAAATGTGGGTGACAGTTGTATGTTTGGGGCAGACTGCAGGGCCACTGGCAGTGGCACTAGGATTTATCCCTACTGCTTGTACTGGCTTTTTTGGAACCTATTCTCTTTGGAAGGATGCCTTGCTCAGCATAGATAGAACAGGGAGGGTCTTGGACCTTCCCCCAAAGCAATGTGCCTTACCCTCTCTGAGGAGTGGATAGGGAAGGAATAGGTGGAGTGGATGGGAGGAGGAGAGGGAGTGGGAACTGGGATTGGTATGTAAAATGAAAAAAAAAAGATAGTTTGTTTTCTTTTAAAAAAAACAATCTAAGACTTGATTTTAAAATGAGTACTTTGGGAAACTTAATATAAGGAGGACAGTGAGCTTTCATCTCATTCCACCCTGGAAATAACTTGTGAAGGATTATTTTGGTCTTTGCATTGTAAGTCAGGGCACCCAGACTCTTTGGGGTTAACTCAAGGAGATACAGCAGACAGAGTTCACACCCAGAGAGTCTGGTCTCTCCTTAGTTTTTCTCTTAACCAGCAGCCAACTGTTCTTTCCTTCTGCAGAATTTGGCCAGGAAGGAGCCAAAGGCTACCCTGGGGGTGCAAGACTGCCTCTGGGAATGTGCACAGCATGGATTTTGCTGCTGGAGGAGATGGAGGCTGTCTGGCCAGACATCCAGGAAGGGAAGTGGGGAGGCGTCTGGGTTCCTGGTTCTTAGATTTGCAGACCCTCAGGGATCCTTCACATAGCTACAGAAATTATGAGTTCAGACTGGTCCTCACTGACCCTCCACTCACAGATCCAAGCTGAGAGGTGACCCATTTGTTCAATATCATCCTCTGATCTAAGACATCATTGAGGATCATACACAGACAGGAGGAAAAGAGCCTGTCACCTTCAGCACCTAGGCTTCCCTGAGGAGTTAGAAACTCCTTTAAGCACCATGCATGTAGAAAGAGACAGGATGTCCCCACCTAAGACACTTTTCCTTCTTGTTCATTTTGTTCTTCATGAATCAGTCTATTGTTCTCTTTCTAAAGTTTTCTCCTATAATTTTGAATTATCTCAACAGACATATACACATATGTGCATCCAAACAAAAGATGTGTGTATGTATATAATGTGTACATGTATACAACATACAGAGAGAGAGAGAGAGGCAGGTAGGCAGAGACAGAGCAATGCACATATATACATATATACTTACACACATATAGTCTGTGGGACGGAATCAATATAATCAAGGGTAGGAAATCCAATGAACAATTCTTGCCATAAATAATGTAGCAGATATGAGATTGCAGAGCAAAGAACAAGGCTTTGGACTTCAATTACCTGACCATGAGGCTAGCTTCTGTTCCCTGTTATCTGTAAAATTTTAACAAGTGTTTGTCTTCCTTAGGGGCTCAGATGTTGTACCTGATAAATGAGAGCAATTCCTGCCCTGCTCACCTGATATTATAGTGAGAATCAAATGAAGATATGTAAAAATTCCCTTTACGTGTTAAATAATTGAGTAATGTTGAAAGTGGCATCTCTTTTTAAATTATGAATGGAATTAGCCTGCAAATTAAATCATGTGTGTGTAAAGATAAATACATTTCAAAGCATTAGGAAGTGGAGGGAAACTACCCTCTCTTGGGATGTCTGAGTTGTGAAGCTCTGCTGTATGAAACAGATCACACAGTGATCCCCACTCAGGAAAATGCCAGTGTCACATAAGCTAAGCTCATCACCCAGAAGCTGTGCCCAGTCCTCTGTTCTATAGAATAAGAGGCTAAAGATGTTCTGCTGATTGACAGGTGTCCCAGGAGATCAAGACATCTCCAGAAACGGGAAGGGCCCTCTGTGGGGCATCCACCACATCTGTATAACACTCGCCTTTTCGTTCCTTCTCCAGTGAATTTTCCTACGTGCTTAAATTACATATGATGCTTTTCTTTCTTCTGAGTAGTGATGTGGGATTCCCCTCTGTATGCTGTGAATTTCATTGGGTAATAAAGGGACTACTTTAGGCCTATAGCAGAGCTATAGGAAAACAGAGGTAGGTGGGAAAAACTAAACTGAATGCTGGGAGAAAGGAGGCAGAGTCAGGAAGAAGCCATGGAACCTCTGCCAGAGACAGATGTGCTGAAACTTTGCTGGTAGGCCATGACCTTGTGGTGATGCACAGATTAATGGAGATGGGTTAAATTAAGATGTAAGAGTTAGCCAATGGGAAGCTAGAGCTAATGGGCCAAGCAGTGATTTAAATAATATAGTTGCTGTGTGATTATTTCGGGTCTGAGCAGTGTTGCTGGTGAATTCATGAGAAAGGGTGGAGTGAGAATGTAGTCTGGAGCCTGACCATCCTTATATTCCCCTAAACGAGCCTGGGACCAGGTGACTCACATCAACCCAAGCATCCGTGCATGGCTGCAGAAGAGGATGCTCAGTACCTAAGAGGTCAGAAGTGCAGTCTCTGTTCCACAGGTGTAAAGATGAAGCTCAGAGAGGAGTCGTGTGCCTCATTCTTCTTTACTCTCAGGGAATGCAGGTTTGAAGCTCTGGGTGAGGTGATGCTACAGTGTAATGCATCAGTTCAGAGGACACCTGCTGAACTCAGTGCTGTGCTTCAGGGTTCACCCTGGGTAGCTGAAATCTGACTTCTCTCACTGTGGCCTAACTCATGCCCTCGGGAGAGAGTCACCAATCCCCTGCTACAGGCAGTGATTAGCTCAATGATGGGACTCTGGAAGGGACCAATCCTTAGGTCTCTCTCAAAGCCTCTAAAGAAGCAGCAAAGATGGTCTGCAAAGGACCGACGACATAGCTCACTACGCTCTATACAGGAATGTGCTGTGCGTAGAGTATAGGAAAGGACGGTCCCACTAAAGGTGGAGGTTTCCCAAGAGCAGTAGCTAAAACCCAGCAGTTGTACTATACTGGAAGGAGGAGAAGAGCAGGTAACCAGACCAGAGGGAGGGACACCAACAAAGGCCTGGCAGTAGGAGGGGGTGCCTGGAATTCTCTAAACATACAGAAGTCAACAAAGGAGGCTTGGGTCAAGACAAGAGACTCCTATGGTGATTGCAAATGTCAGTCTGCCCTTTCTGGCCTATGAGTTTAAGAAAACGTAGAAGCAATTAAAGAGTTACAAGATGGAAAATGTATCAGATGATGCAGGAGCATCCTAGTTTTCAGACCGTCTGTCTGTCCCCAGTGACCATTGGGTCTCCACTCATCGTTGGGATCACTTTCAGCCCCTCACTGGAGCTGCAGCGAGACAAATACTTATAGCATAGCTTCTCAACATGACAAAGCAGGGATACTCTTATCAGGTGGAAATAGAAGAAAACTGACGCATTTGGTAATGTATAAACAAGGCACCCAGTCAACATGGAAACTGGATTTTCATTGACCAAAACATTACAGGATTGTAAGAGATAGACATCAGCTAGGTGAGGCCATGCCTGGTCCATTGGAGTGTTATGTAGTGGATTTTAATTATATTTTAATAAATACTGCCTGAAGATCTGAGAGGAAAACAGTCCCACTGGTCAGCCTTACAGACCAGATTATGGGGACACACCCCTTTAATCTCAGTAGCCATAATGACACACACCTTTAATTTCAGTAGCCACACTAGTTGCCACAGAACCTGCGGTACACGCCTTTAACGACGATGGTGCACGCCTTTAATCCCAGCCCTAGAAAGGGTTATAAAATGGGAGGAACAGATCTCAGTCACACAGTCTCTTTCTGAGATTCCAGGAGGCAGGATCGCCATTTCAGACTGAGGTCGAGGTAAGAGCCAGTGGCTGGCTGTTTTACTTTTTGGATCTTCAGGTTGAATCCCAATTTCTAACCCTGAGCTTTTATTAATCGTGCTTGAGTGATAACCATAAAATGGTTGATCTTTAATGAGCTGAAAGAAAACTGCATCCCTAAATGGACGATTAGTGTCAAATGAACAGATGAGCACAAAATGATGAGAAAATCATTAGCACAATGATCACGGAGCTGCAAAGAGCCCTTAACCTCCCAGGTCAGCAGCTAAAGCTGTGCCATCTCAGTGTAACCTTCACCAGGCACTACTAGCTGTGGTACTGCTCTGCTCAGTGCTGAGTGAGCAGCTGTGGCTGGCTGCACCCTGCTTTCCCAGAGCATGCAAAAGTTCTGGAAGGAGAAACGATCACTCACTCAGTTCTCTGCACCACAGGGAAGGAACCCATCCGCACATAGGAACTCTGGGCTCCGTTTTCTCTCTTCCCCAAGATTTCCTTCACACTGAACAAATCCATCAGATCGAAACCTGTGTAAACAGAAGAGCTGGCAGTGAGTTCAGCAGAGGAAGAGGATGAGAGACAAGTGAACGGTACCATTTAACTGTGGTGGCTCACTGACGGTTCAGAGGTTTAGTTCACTATCACCACGGCGGGAAGCACGGACGTGTGCAGGCAGACATGGGGCTAGAGAAGGATCTGAGAGCTCTTACATCTTGAGTCACAGGCAACAGGAAGTGGTCTTAGACACTGGGCATGGCTTGAGCATATATGAGGCCTCAAAATCCACCTCCCCAGTGACACACTTCCTCCACCAAAGCCACACCTACTCCAACAAAGCCACACCTCCTAACAGTGTCACTCCCTTTGGGGGCCTTTTTCTTTCAAACAACCACCCAAAAAAGCTACTTCACTCTCTTCAAAGATAGCCTACCCACCCTGCTTCAAGGGGTGAGGACTTAGATATAAGAATAGATATTGGGAAGACAAGAGCGGCTGAGCCATGAGCCTTGTAGCTTCGAGTCCAATGCTAGGATAAGGCACTGGGGAATGCAGCCACTGACTACCACACTGGAATGTGAGAGCCATGAGCTCCCTGGATCATGGTTAACTACAAGACACATAAAGGTATTTTGGTTTCTCCTGCTGGGGGAACCTCTGTGTTCTAGAAGCTCAAATGTACATATAGAGCCTTTAGGACAGCGGTTCTCAGCTTCCTAACGCTGTGACCCTTTAACACCGTTCCTCATGTTGTGGAGACCTCAATGCAGAAGATTATTTTTACTGTCACTTCATAATTGTAATTTTGCTACTGTTGTGAGTCCTAATGTAAATATTTTGGGATATAGGGGTTTTCCAAAGGGTGTGACGCACAGGTAAAGAACCGCTACTTTAGGTTAGGAACACTCAACAACTTACAGCTTTTCTTCCCGCAGCCACATTACTGCCTTTCCCTTGGAGCTTGCTTAGACTGCTGTCCGTAGCCTTGGAATCTCATGGTTTTAAAGAGTGAAACACGAGAGACATAAATTGCCTTTTCAGGACTGCATTAGTGAACAGTGAGTATCTCAGCTTGCTTTGATTTCCATTAAAAGACAACTGAGAGCCCCTTGTCTGTGTAAAGTAAAAGTCATGTCTGGGGGCTTTGGACTTGGGGAGTGCTGATCATGGAGATGGAAGTCTAAATCTTCTCAGACACCTATTTATGGGAATCTGGCATGTTTTGTGGCCAGAAGAGGTCTCTGGCTGGTTATTTCTCAGAGGACAGTGAAGATGCCTAGCAGATGAGTCTGTTCTGACAAAGACAAGAGACCCTGAGTGTGCACCATTCAGTAGCAATAGTCACCACCACCTGCAGGGCATCCTCCTATGCACCAAGCTGCCTTGGCCAATCTGGAGAGTTGGACAGCCCTACAGCCTAGGCCCACCAAGCCTCCAGAGAGCACAGCCTGTTCTAGAGGCTGACCATGGGATGGAATTCAGGCATGGGAGCCCATGACACTGTATGGCTCACTTTGAGCTTTAACTGAAAAGGAATGGAAGACCACAGCAAATGCTGATGATATACCAGATGCTCACAACCCTTAGCCCTGGGTGAGTGTGAGCACTTGCTTTCCCATAATAAGCTGTGAAGAAAATTAGCAGATGGAGAGAGTAAGGTGGGTCTCCCCAACACCGGTTCCTGGGAAACTGACTGACTCACTTTCTCCATAGACAACAGTTCCCCCATCTGTAAGCTGTGTGAGGCTGAAATTGGTCACCTTTCATGCTTAATTTAGGGCCTATAACTATTTATCGTGGTTATAACAATATTTTTCATAGTGTAGTTTGCCTTCCAAGAACACTGCACTTCCCGTGTAACAGTGAATTTGAATGTCCATGGCTCAGGAAGCAAAGGAGCCCTCAGCTCGGTGAGCACACCTGGAGAAGTGAGCTGACAAGGTAGAATAAATCACGCCTCTGTACACCAAGTGAGAGAAGGCTATGCTACAGGCACTCACTAGGTTTAGTGAAGCCGAAGCACCATCTGCCCACACATGCTGAGGAAGCTATCTGTTGAGCCTTTTTTTCTTAACTAGAAAAAGAAGGGGACAACTTCTTACTGGGCTGAGATGATATTTAAATCTGATAATGACATAAGGTTCCTGAAGGTAACCAGAGCCCAGTAATCACTCAGAGGATATCAACAGCTCTCTCTGGAGTCTGAAGGGAACCTTTGCCATTGTGTCTTCTTAGAGTTCCCTGACAAGGGAGCCTTGAAGCTTAGAGACAACATCACCACTATCACCCTGACCAGGCGGGACCAGGCTCCAAGAAATGACCAGAAAGGCAGAGCACAGAGCAGCCACCTCCCCCAGCAAGGAGGGGACCTGGGGAGTCTCTATGAAATCCATGAGCTGTGGGAAAGCTAGTGACATGCAGCTGAGGTCTTCTGAATTTGGGGTGGCCAGGGGTTAGCATACTCCCCAGCCCACTTGGAGTAGGAACTGGCTGTCCCAGTGACTGCAATCTGAACTCTTCAGAGGGCAGAGGTACCTAGCATCCCCCTCAGGGACTTGAGAAAAAAACAGTCCCTACCTCCTTAAAGAAAGTGTTCTCCTTACCTCTGGCAAAAGGGACCTCTGATCCTTCATTAAAGTAGTCTGTGGTGCCTATTAGCATATCAAGGTCTATGCTAGCATCTAAACTCCTTCAATCCCTACTCACAAGTACCTGTTATATACTTCAAAGTCCTCCACCTCAGGTTACAGGCGCCCCTCCTCCCGGTACCTGCTCCCTTAAAACCCTGGGAAAGCACCGCCACCACCCCCTGTTGCTTCTCTCTGATTTTCAAGAGACAGCCTAGGCAGTTTGGAATAAATTTTTCCTTTTTACCACAGGAGGCTATTTTCTTTACTGGGCCAGGTTAATTCAAAAACTTCAAACACCAAGCATTTAACTAGGTGATAAATGGCATTGTTAGGTTTCAAACCTGGAACAAATAGCTGAGGGGCCTAGTTAACATATCAAAGCAGACCTGGCCTCCATATTCTCCCAGCATCCCTCAGTCCCTACCTGTTACAGGGCCCTCCTGGCTTACACACCCCACCCCCTACACTAAACTCTCCAGCCCAGGAAGTTGGACTGCTCTTCCCTATATAACCTAGACATTTTGGTTACCCTTGTCTCTCTTTGTACCTTTGGGCCTCCTGGCTGCTGCACCTGATTCCCCTCTCTTCCCTTCTCTCCTTGCCCTACGCATCTCCTCACAGAGCACAGCTCATGTATACTCTGGACTCTCTCAGAGGTCCCTGCTTCTGGCTCTCCCATATATCTATAATAAACTTCTGCCATCATACCTAGAAACAGTCATGTTTCCTTTCCTTTTTATTTCTCTTTTTTCCATTCATTTGGTGCTGAAATCTGGGATCAAACCAGGGACTAAATAAGAAAGAGAGAGAGAGAGAGAGAGAGAGAGAGAGAGAGAGAGAGAGAGAGAGAGGCCTAAAGGAAAAAGAAACATGGAATGACATGACTTTCGTCCCAGACTTGAAACCTAACAGGGACCAATTTACCTGAAATAAATAAGGGCTGGGAAGAAACTGGAAAGCTCTGAGGTGATAAACTGACTATGAGAACAGACATCCTGAGATAAGCCAGCAGTCCTTGAATGCAGGACCTCACCACAACTCAGCTGACCATATAAAGGGAGACCTGGGCCACTGTTCAGGTAGGCTGTATGTCACTTTTGGTGACCAAGCACTGGCACTGAAGTTATTAGAACTGAGAACTCTCAGAGACATTCTTCAGACCCCCTTTGGTACAGATGGAAAAACTAAGGTTCAAAGAAATCAGGAATTTGACCTACAGTCACCTAGCTGGCAAGTGGCAGGCTGATCTAAAATATATGTCTCAATACTTCTTGAATAATTAATTACCTGGGAGAGGCTGTTCTCAAAGCATGTGGCTCACAAAGCCAAATGCAGACAAAGCAACCCGGTATGAATGGGCTTTGAAAAGGACTTCAAAGGGAGATGTCCTGCATAGAACTGAGTAGGCACATTCCCCTTTGCAGGATTGTCTGAGAGCATCGCCGGGGATCACCGAGGGACAAAGTGGACACATCTAATTCAAACTGTGTACTAGTTTCCCACTCTGGGCAGAGAGGCTCAGCTACAAACATGCAAACTTCAAAGCACCTGGGTTATCAAAGGGAAACAGTAAAAGTCACCTGCATCTCGTGAGTCGGACAAAGCAGCTGTGACAATGACAGCACCCCTTGAGTCTCCACTGTACTTCACAGGCCTAATCAGCAAGAACAGAGGGACACCTCTGTCTGCTGTGGCTTCCTCCAAAAGTCCCAGAAGTTTAACTGGAGCTGCCTGATGGGCAAGATGGAGCAAAGGTGTCTAAGGCATGAAGCCAGTTACTTGGCAGGTTACCACACTGGATCCTCCATGGAAACTCTGGGAGCCAGGGTCTGCTGTGGACTTATAAGCCAGGCCGAGGAACATGGCACAGACCTGACTCTGCACCATCATGGTGGGAGTTGCTTCAAAGAGAATCAGCTACTACCTTGCATGTTCTTATTGAGCACACAGGTACAGTAGCCTTCTACTAGAAACATCTTGAGTCTTAAAGTTATCGATGTTGCATTGCTGCAATCCACAGGGGCACACGGATAGAACAGGTTTCCTGGGACTGGACGTGTCTGAACCATACCCAGTCCTGACCTCAGGTCCTGGCTGCTCAAAGTGAGAGCTATGCACATGACAGAAATTGGAGCTAAGGAAGATGGAGGTGGGCAGATGGAGAAAAGGACCCAGAGCCAGGGGGCAGACCTTGGGGAGGAAAGCCGAGGAGAAGCAAACAGTCCACATACTCAAAGTGCTAAGCGGGATTTGTGACAACAGGAGAACTAATCATCGCACAACACAGTGAGCAATAGGAGCATCAACTCCCCATACTCCACAATCCGCCACGTCCTGTCTGCTTGGCATTGTTGGAGACGGTCGCCCTTGTAATAGCTTCTCTCTGTCTCAAGTCTTCAGTCACATGTCTGCTCTCCTCCCTGCTGAGTTCCTCATCCATTTATAATGCTGATTCAATCCCCTTTCTCTCTAAAGTGTCTTTATTTATTCATTCATTCATTCAATTTGCCATTATTTGCTTGCTCATTCACCAACTCCTGCTGCACCTGGTGTACTACAATTTTTAGGAAGGCCCCAACTTGCCAAAAGGAAAACTAGATACAGATGCTCCTCCGTGTTGGGGGATTACTGCCACCTGCACAGTTCTAACCATTCCGCCAGGGCACTGGTGACAGATGAGAATGAGGGAAGAGCCAGGGAGGCCACCCTGAGGTCTGCAAGCGGCACATGAAAGCAATCGTGCGTGTCAGAGTCACTCTTACCTGTGATTTCCTTGCTTCCTCCATTGGTGTGTTTAAAGCGGTCTCCTTCTACCCGAACGCTGGGGCAGAGAACGTCTGAAAAAAAAAAAGCAAGAGGAAACAGACAAATGAGAAAGCATGCCTACTACATCCCTGTAATGTGTGAGAGCCGCAAGCCCTATTCTACCCACAGTAAAGAGGAGAACACAGAGGGTGCTGGTTGCCCCATATTCTTTAATTCTTCTTCCATGTACTTGTGTGGTTGTTAAGCACTGTCTCTGTAAATAGCATACTAAGGCAAGACAGGATCACGGCATGGACTTCACCTCCAAGGAACTCACAGGGACACCAGGACAGTTGCATCTGCTAGCCTGCTCAAGGACAGTGAGATTTTCCCAGAACAATAACAAAATACAGAAATGATCAGTGGTATAAAGACTAAAAGAAGATTAATTGAACGGGGGAGGGTGTGAAATTGATATGGAGGATAGAAGGGTAGGGTAGAGGAAGAGGGAGTACAGGGACAGATAAATAACTCTGAAGACCTCTCAAAAAGTCACTTGAAAATCTGTAAGGGGGTGCACACACACAGACATACACACACACACACACACACACACACACACACACACACATATTGCTAAAGATACTTGAGTCACAGAACATGGAAATATCAAGCTGGTACTGATCTGCAAGCTTCATTCCTACTGGCTAACTGTCCTAGTGCTGGAAAGTGCCAGCATGCTACCAGAGGAGAAAATGCAGCGCCCATATTGCCAAGCTGTGAACCTTAAGTGACAATAATGACTTTTCTGACAAGACATGCCCACAGATGCAATAATGGCATGAGTCTGATGGGAGTAACCATCTGTTTTCGGAGAGAATTTAACTCCACTCCACAAGATGAAACCCAGACCTGGCACTATTATTGGTCTAAGAACTTAAGAATTAACAGGTCACAGACCCTAGGAAAGAACTTTCTGCTATTATTCTGTTAAATGAACATAGTATTAAACAAGACTCCCAATGACTTATAACAATATCCATAGACTGATACATCTGTCAGCTCTTCTATTTGCAGTGAAGAGCAATTAACACAGAGGCCTTCAACTGCATAACATAGAGAGATGAAGACATTATCTCAGTCCTAAATGGGAAAACTAGATCACACCCCTTCCTCCCAAGACTCAGGGATGATTGCAAAAGAGAAGAGTTTAAGATCCAGAGGTAGTGGATGGTTACCAGGAAACAGTGCTTTCTAGACACAGCAGAGCAGTTGATTATATGAACCCAGAGCAAGCACAGAATCTGTGTAAATTCAAACCAGACCGAATCTCCAGTATAGAGAGGGGAAGTGGGTACAAACTCTCACTCCTAGCTGAGTGGAAATGGGTAGATTCAGGGAAAAATGGGGTCAGTTTTCTTTAAGAGGGTATCCCCTGGAAAGTAGACCATTGTTCCAGTGAAAGACTACACATCCAAGAATATACGCATAGCACTAATGGGACTTGATAGGTGTTTTGTTGTTTTGTTTTGTTTTAAGGAATACATAAATTTAGGTAGGTAGGGAAGGCTAGCAGATCTGGAAGGAGTTCAGGGTGGTGATGAATATGATCAAAACATATTGTACAAATGATCAAGGAACTGATACTTTATATAAAGAATAAGATTCAGCCAAATGGAAAAGAGAACCAAAGGAGATACAGGCTGAGGAAACCCACTTGTGGAGGAATGAAATATGAAATATCTATATGAAAATGCTAGGTCAGTGAGCCATCTATCGAGTGGGAATTGTATGCCACCTCCCTGTGATTCAGCCCTGCCCAGGAAGCAATCTGGCTATTATGCATTATTATTTTAATCACCAGGCATTTTCACTATCCCATTAATTTTATGCGCAGCAACTGATCAGTTTTCCTATTTGGGGACATTTGCATGTAGGACTGTTGGGGCATGCTTAGCTCTCAGCAGTAAGGGGGATGGGTGAGAGTGTCCCTGCTTTGAAGGATGGATTTTAATGCTGATCCTCTATACGGCACCACCAGGTCTGACAACCACATGGAAAGCATTATTTTGGAAGCAGCACCAGGCTGTCTGTCTGGGACTAAATCTGAGGGAAGGAACAGGCACAGGGCAATATTTAGACAGCTCCACCCAGCACAGCCTGCAGCTGTGGGGTGCTGAGCATTTGCTTTAGCTCTGGCAGCCCTCCAGAAAGGCAGGCTGGGGATGGCCAGTCATTGAAATGAGTCTATACTGTACATGGAGTTGACTCAGGTGGCTCTGTCCAGGATGGTGAGTAAAACCCTGGAGGCTGATGGGTCACTTGAATCACACCTACCTATATACCATGGGAAGGAAAAACATGGTTTGAAGACTCAGATGACAAGGACAATCTGAAGGTCAGTAAAATTGAGTGTCTTGTTGGGGAAGACAGACTTGCCCACACTGCTTTAAGGAAGGAACCATTCCTGAAAGGACTGCAGACTGCCAAAGGCCCTCAGCGCATGCCATTGCTAAGCCCCATCCATTCAGGAGGCTCAGGTGGCAATTCATAGCCTATTTGGTTAAGTGAGCACAGATAGCTCCCCATATAACTCCCCAGCCAGGCTTTCCAACAATGGGAGGGGCCTTGTGGGTCACACATGTCATAGCTGAATCTGACATCCACCCCAGAAGCTCACATTCTCAACTCTTTTCCCCACTGGTGGCACGGTTTTGAGATGTCTTGGAAACTTCGGGTGTATGAGCTCACCCAGAGGAAGTGGCTGACTTCCAGTGGTTGGGGACTTTGAAGGTTATACCTGATTGGCGTTGTTGTCTCTGCTTCCTAACAGCTGTGACGTGAACAGCCTCTACCACAGGCTTCCATTGCCAAAAACTCCACCGTGCCTTCCCCATTATGATGAACTAAAACCCTCTAGAACCACAAACTAAAATAAAACGTTTCCTTCTGAAAATTGTTTCCCACGTCAGGCCACAGTGACACAAAAGCAGCTAACACGGCCTGCTTTCAGGGAGGAAGGTGTGGTACCCCAAGGCCAACTCGACCATCTTCCAGTTCCTTTCACAAAGGCACCTCTACATCTTGGGTCATGGCCTGTTTATTTCCACATTTACTATCTCTTCAACTGAGAGACAGACTGACCTCTTGATATGTCCCCAACATCCATCCTGTTCAAAGGACACAGAAAGGGATAACAGAGCATACTGCATTCCTTTCCTTCAGGTGCTTGTGGGCTGTGACGTTCCTACTCAGTCCTACCTGGAGAAAGCCCCCTCCTGAGAGAGATCAAGTTGCTGAGCTCGTGGCATAATACTCAAGTCACTGTTGGGCATGTGTGCCTGCTGTGGGTAGCCAGATCTCAGTTCAAGTGCATATGGCCACTGTCTCCACTAGGTGCAGCCCAGGTCTCTGATTTAACACAAACAGAAACAACTACTGACCCCTGAGCTGGGAGGAAAACATTAGTAGGTAGACTGTAGACTTCAAGGCACCCTGTACACCATGATTTTGAAGAGTCAAAGAAATGATATCCTAGGGTCCAAGACCCCTGGAATGGGGTGTGACAGTCACTTTTAGCCACCAACATAATCCCTACCATTTACTTCTGTTGGCTACAGAAATGACAGCATTTTCAACCCACAGAGGAAAAAAAATCTGACTGTAATTGGTTATGTCACTACAGTTGAGTGTTTTTGCTTGGCAATCAAATGCATCCAAACTTGCAAAAACCCACTTCTTTTTGGCTGCCCCAAGATGCTGGGGCAGAGAACTCTCTGAAAGTTTGAGTTTCTGGATGTGTGAGAAGAAGTAATAGGTTATGGGAATCAATGCATTATTTCCCTGGGAGAGGAGCTACTGACAGAGCAGGGTCCCTTCACTGTTCCAGTATACATGGATTTATCCAATAGCCACTGGAGATCCCCTTGAGTAATAGTTCTGGACTTAGAGAAGAGAGAAGAGCTAAGGAATCAAAAAAGACACGTAATGTGTTCTTATCTGGTTGGATTTCCTTCTTACAAACATGAGAATAAAAATGGGTGACTGCAGAGTCTCTGCTCCCTCAGCAGGGGTTCACTGTCTACACACCAATATTCATCCACTGCATTGTTTAGAACAAATGCCCTATGTGTATCAGGAGAACGCAGGGATAAGGCTCCGTCATGCCAGGAGCTGGTCAGAGGGGCTTCCTCAAGGGGTAACACCAGACACCCACTTCAGCCTCTCTGGAAAAGCCCTTGAACTTACTTGCCCCCGGTTTATGACATAGACAAAGAGTCCATTCAGCATATCATGGAACGGGGAAAGTTGATGACATCCCGCACTTTATGTTGACACACCCATGGACTTCTCTGTGCGACACACAGCTATACCGCCCTTGGATTCTCATGTAAGTGTTTTCCAGTTTGGAAAAGAGGAAACTAGCAATTGTAATGAGCCCAGTATATGTCTGTTGCCTGTAACTGAACACATGCTGCCATCCTCAGGAGAATTTGTTCCTATTACATAAATGCAACAACTAATGTCTAAGAAAATTTGGGAAACACTCCAGGTATGAAGAGTACCTGTATTTAAATTAAAAACCACCTTGAACCTAGATCCCTGTAGTGGAGCTGACAGGTCCTAAGGGTGAATACCAGCAAGAACAACAGAGGCCAGGCATGCATCTGGTGACGGCATAAAGACAAGACAGAGCAATTGCTGCTCATTCACCACCTCATGGAAGGCACTGCTGAGTGCAGCTGACCACAGGGAGATGCTGATGTTCCAAGTGGCCAAGGGAACAGGTGGAAAAGGGAAGAAATAACTCATTCATAGACACATAGCCCCATCCCTCCATTACTCAGCTATGATTGTCTATGCTCTCCTGCCTTACCCAGGCAGCAGACACAATTCCCTGGCCAACGACTCTAGAGATAACATCAGTAGGCATTGCAACTCTAATGGTTTCCCAGGGATGGAGTGACCATGTGTCCAGGTTCAATATTGGGTATGCTGTGTAGGCTGTTTGTGGGTTTCTCCACTACTCAACTGGGGGAAAGAATTATCTCCAGGACCAGAAGACATATGTAGATGGCTTGCTGTGCAGCAGACACTGTTTGGAAGCACGTAAAATACATGAACTTGCTTAATTACATTCTCACTACAGCTTTTTGAAGTAGATGCCCTTAATTACAGATGCACAAAGAGGGGTATACAGAAGGCAGGAACTGCCCAAGGCTCACACTGCTAGCAGGTGGTGATTTAGTATAGTCTCCCATATCTGGTCCTCAGCACACTGCAGCCTCTCTAGAGGCTGGGTCGCCTGACCAGGGACTCTTGTCTACCTCCAGAGCCTGCCTATATATAGCATCCAGATGACTTTCTACCTTCTGAAATACCCTCTGGCTTTGAATACTTCTGACCTACAGAGGCAAGATCTTCCCCAACTCTGCACCAGTAAAACTCATTTGCTTTTCTGCATGGGGAAACCAAAGCTCAGAGAGATTAAGAAAATTATTCAGAATCACAAAGTCACTAAGTGGCACAGGTAGACACAGGCTCAGGGAGTCTAACTTAAGCATATGTACTTTCAACCATTATCCACTTGATCCCCGCCTTGGAAAGTACTTTGGCTACAAAAGAAAAGCAGCCCATAGTCTAGCAGCTACTATCTCAAAGTCACACATGTGCCCTAATGTAATCCTATGAGCAGAGCTGCAGGAAAAACATAATTATCAATAATTCACAGTCGAACCAGCTGTTAATGGGGGAGATGCATAAATCGCATCCAAGGGTCAGTTGTTGATCACTTGAGAAGGCAACCACCCAGAGGCCACACACTGTGTTCTTAGCTCAGTTACACCCCTGATACCTGCTCTGGATATTTTGGAGATTCCTGGTCTTGATACTGTCTTTCTTTCAGGCCTGTTTTGACTAGTTTTATGTCAACTTGACACAAGCTAGAATCATCTGAAAAAGAGGGAAACTCAACTGAGAAAATCCCTCCATAAGATCTGGCTGTAAGGTGTTTTCTTAATTAATGACTGATGGGGCTGGGTCCAGCCCGTGGTAGGTGGCGCCATCCTTGGGCTGGTGGTCCTTTGTTCTGTAAGAAAGCAGGCTGAGCAAAGCCATGGAAGCAAGACAATAAACAGCGCCCTTCCATGACTTCCAGCATCAGCTTCTGTCTCCAGGATCCTGCTCTGTTTGAGTTTCTGTCTTGACTTCCCTCAGTGGTAAACAGTGCTGTGGGAGTGTAAGCCAAATAAACCCTTTCCTCCCCAGGTTTTCTTTGGTTGTGGTGTTTCATCGCAGCAAATAGTAACCTACCAAAGACAAGGCCAACGTGTATGAATGAGTACCTGATGCCTCTGCAGAGGCCCTGGCTCCTCTGGCTGGGTCCACACCTCCCAGAACCTCTGGGTTGGAGAGGTATACTCAGGATGCCAAACTTCTGGAGAACATTTATATAAGCATCAGGGCCATTGTGCTAGGGTATGTGGCAGACACAGTAATACTAGGGGGAAAAAAATTCTGCCAGCCTGCAGACAGCTGCACTCACTGGTCACACAACCCCTGACCTCCCTGATTGCCACTGCCTCAGAAAAGAGCAGGTGCAGAGGAGGGTGAAGGGAGCAGACACAGCTGACCCTTCCAAGATGGCAAGTTAAGCGCTGCCATGTTTGCAGACTGGAGAGGGAGACCAAATGATGACAAGGTAGGGTCCTGCAGAGATGTCTCTCCTACACCAATCATATACCTCTTGCTGACTAACTCAGAGTGACTTGTGAGAAATGATCCCCAAGGCGAAGAATAGGAAGCTCCAACCCAGCCCTTAGGTGTTGTGGAATATTATTTTAGCCAGGCAAACCTAGAAGGAAGGATCAGAATCAGATTTTCCCTCCATCTGGGCTGCCTTAAAGGGCAAGTGGGGCAGCACATAGGCAGCACTAGGCATGGCATCCAGCACCTAACAAGTTCTACTCGTTCAGGTAGTCATTCCTCCATCCAAGACATGCTTTCCTTGTGTCTAACACATCTGTTACAGCCTGTGAAAGGATCGCAAGCACCTGAGTGCAGTCAGAGGCTCCCCACCCCAATGGTGGATGCAACATAAACAGGCAAATTGGCCGGAAGCATCACCCTCACTACAGAGGAAACACACCTATGTGGTGACGGGATGATGAATGAGCTTCTAGGATGGGCAATGGACCCCTCAGGGGAGTGACATCTGAGCTGAGAGGCAAGGAGAACAACCAGGAACCAGGAGGGCACAGCAGACAACGGAAGAGCCCCAGAGCCTTATGAACTATGACTGAGGGCACTGCTTGGCAGGGGAGGTGGCTAACAAGAACCGCCTGGGAACAAGTGGCAAAGTCAGGGGAAAGGGTGGATCCTTATAACCCAAGGCAGGGTTTCCAATTCAAGGCAATAAAGAGACCCTTGCCCAGGAGCACAAGGACAAGTGTGTTAGAAGCTGGGTAGAAGGTGACTTTCTGCTCCTGAAGGGGCTCACTGTGAGAGGGGAGCTCAGTGTGGAATGTCACCATCCAAGGAAGTCTGGAAAGGACACCTGTCATCTGAAGCGTCCTGTGTCCCAGGGCACAGGCTTATTTCCTTCCACAAGAATGTCCCTTGGCCAAGAACCAGTAGGTGTCACCAGAGACTGTGACTATGGTTCCCTGAGCAGGGCAGACAATAGAAGCAGTGCTAACAGGGAGGTGGGGTGTCAGCATTGCTCAGGACAGCCCAGGTAACACATTCCAGTTAGCAAGTCAGCGACTATCAGTCCTTGGTGTCCAGGAGATGATACACTCTACTCGGAAGCAAACTCTTTAAGGCCAGGTATATACGTGGCACAGATATGAGAAAAAATAATGGCCAAATGACAAATTCTCTATCCATGGGAGCTATGTTCAGCAAAGAAGATGGCCTGTAAAGAGTAGGTTACTAAGGTAAGGCTAAGACAATGGAGAGGGAGCAGGTGGCTGGAGGGAATGTCTCAACCAAGACAGGATGGAAGGAAGGAGATGAAGGCAGGAAAGAGAAGAGGGACTTACTGGAGAAGAGAGGGACTTCACTGGAGATCCAGGCAAGGGTCTGGAAGTGAAAACAAATCCAGACACCATGGCTTGGGGACAGCCAACAAAGGAAAAATCAGAATAGAGGATGGGACCAAAAAGGCCCTGGAGAGGGAATATCATGACTTCACAGAGTGGGAGTATAAGCAGAGACCAGCCAAAGAGGCTGGCCTGTTGCCAGGCAACTGAGAGCAATGGTTTGTGCCTCCAGTATGGGGTGATAGCTTTAACTGTCAACTTGACACAACCTAGAACCACCTGGGAGGAGAATCTTCATTAAAGAAGTGTTTAAATCAGGTTGACCCGTGGGCATGTCTGTGAGGAATGACCTGTATTAAGTTAATTGATGTGGGAAGAACTAGTCCACTGTGGGTGGCACTATTCCCCAGGCAAGGGTCCTGAACTGTATGTCAGGAAAAAGTATAAGCAAACAAGTGAGCTCTTGCTCTGCCCTTGACTGTGGATGTGATGTGACCAGCTGTCTCAGGCTCTTCCTGCTGTGTCTTCCCTTCAATTATTGATTGTAACCTGGAATTGGGAGCTAAAGTCAGACCTTCCCCACCACAAGTTGCTTCTTATTGGGATAGTTTATTAATAAAACTAGGACATATGGAGCAGAGGTGATAAGAGTGGCCAGAATCTATTCTAACACGAAAACAGTCCGGTAGCTTTGGTGGCAGATCAAATGCCAATCATTGAATGGAAAAAACGGATCTGTTGCCCAGATCTCACCTCCAAAGACAGTTCACATTTGACATGAGTTATTAATATATACAGAAGGCATCAAGATCTATAAACACAGCTTCAAGATCAAACCCCAGGGCCTGTCTAGTTATCAGTCATATGGATGTACATGCACACGCGCGCGCGTGCACACACACACACACACACACACACACATGCACACACATGCACGCACAATACAACACAGCTAAGTTCAGAGGTTAAATGTATTTTCCAAGACATTCTTTAAGCTCTCTCTGTAAATCATATTGTCCTGTGGCAGGCCACACCTGGGCCAGATCACCACTTCAATGTGGAGCAAAGTTGGGCTAAGCTTGGTTCCAAGAAATGGGTGGAGGTGGCACACAAAGACACTCAGTTATGCAACAAGACAAGCATTCACTTCACTCATGGGGCCCTCTAGACCTTGAAGAGCTCATTTCCATGCCATCCTGACGCTAGGTTGGAGCACACCCACTGTTCCCCAGATTTAAGGAATCCAAGATATAGATGATGTCCACTGAACTGGTTAGTCTTAACTGTCAACTTGAGAAACAATCCAGGGTCATCTTAGAGGAGAAGCCCTGGATGAGTGTTTGCCTAGATCATACTGCCCAGTGGGCAATCTAATGGAGGGTATCTTAATTATTTGTCAATACAGGAGGTCCCAGCCTACTGTGGGCAGCACTGGCACTGTTCCTTCGTGGTTTCTGCTTGGAGTTCTTGCTTTCGGGTTCCTACCCTGACTTCCCTCAGTGGCAGATTGTGACCTAGAAACCAAATAAACCCTTTCCTCCTCAACATCCTTTTGTTCTGTGTCTTACTGCCCAGCCAACATGTAACAAGTAGATGTTGAACAGAGCAAACTGTGCAGAACGTGCTCTGTGGAGTTTCATAAGCCCCTGCTTGCCGAACTGCCACTCACTCGGGCAGCTCCAGCACGCATCTCGTCATTACCGCCCACCACCCTGCTCTTTCATGCTCCCGTGTGCCTGTTAGAGTGTGGAGTATAAAACCTTTTATAAATAAACATAAATATAAATGGCATGCTGTCAGTGAGTGGTCACACTCACACATCAATTAAGACTGATTTAAAGTTTCAAGAAAACATGAGATGGTATGTCACAACTGTACACAGGATTTTTAATAAAGTTATTTTTTTCTGAACAACTGCATACAAGACTTCTAGGATGTGGGGCCAGGAGAAAAGTCTTTACTGCCCTGAGCATACTTTCTTGTCCCATGGATAGTTCCTTGTAGATATTGTGTGCTTGTGTGTGCATGTGTGTTCCCATGACTACACGAGTATACCTGTATGCCTTGCCTACATGTCTGTATAACTAATGTGTGTCATGCCTGCATTTGTGATCAAATTCAACAAAACCAAGCCAACGTTAATGCAAAGAGCAAAAACAAAATGGTCACATTTTACAGTAAAATAAGTCACTTATTTTACACAGTGTGGACCGCTGTTGCCTCCAATCTTCCAGTAAATACGGCATGAATCAGAAGCATGGTAATTAGTCAGCCACATTTCCTGGAAAGCCCGAAGACCCCGTGTAACCTCGTGTCCCCACTTCTGTCAGTTTCGCTAAAAAGCATTTAGCTGGGGGATATGGGAAATGCAAAATACCCCATGAGTTTAATTATATAGATGTTTATTTATATACACAACCTAATTTATATATAGATTCTGAGGGCATACTTTTAACCTATAAATACTTATTGCAATGTCAATTTACTGTGGTTACAGTAAGTTACCCCTTTATCAACTCACAACTAAAAACACGGTTTGATATTCAGTCAGCTCTCCTTGGGCGGGAATGGTTTGACAGGACATGACCCCAGTAAAGTGAGGATGCAGCTCACTTTACCAGGATGGCACTAGCACCAGATTGATGGCGCTGACACAGACCCTACAGTTGGGTAGGGCAAGGCTAGGCACATAGAATATCTTAACTCACATGGTCTTCTAGTCCTACAGAGGCATTCTGAAGCCTGAAAAGGTATAAGGATATTTGGGGAATCTATGGGTAGCACAGATCAGTGACAGGCAGAGGAGACACTGTGCTCGGCACATGGACTGGCCAGCTTTTTAGCATGATCTTGATCAAGAAAACAGAATGAAAGAGAAGACCCCTTTAATGAGACTTACACATCACACTCAGGCCCCGGAGGGATGGAGGCCTTGGGAAACATCCTGCAAAGGTCACTCAGAAGCTGCCGGCAGTGACTTCAGATTCTCAGTCATCACATATGAGTATGTTACCAGGGTCAGAAAACTGTGTGCAAAGGACAGTGCAGTCATCACCTTGGGATTTGAAGGCCACAAAGCCTCTGCCATAGCCAGCTTGGTACGTCAGGCAAAGCAGTCAAACTGCTGAGAGATGATGACACCTGAAGATGACATGTCAGGATTCCGAAAATCAAACATTTACACACGGATGCCTTCTAGGGCTAGGTGAGGGTAATCGCTGGCCGCCCACCACAGAGAACTAAGAAAGGGTCTTTGCATCCTTTGCGTGCCGGTTCCTTCTCCAGAACTCACGAAGAAGCTCTTCGGATTCTGCCCAGTGCCCTTCCCATAACAGGGAGCTTGAGTCCTGTTGTTTAGCGAACTTTGATTCCATTTCTTACAGTCTTCCCATACAAATATGGTAACAACAATAACCATGGCATTTAGAGCTATAACCAGCCAGCCACTGAATCTGTTTCCACCATCTCAGTTTTGGCAGATGAGGAAACTGAGGCAGTAATAACCGCTGTGATTATCTGATCTTCAATAAAGGGAGAAAACTAAGCTGCAAAGGAGCCATTCATCTAAATAAATGAAAAGGCTTGGATTTAACAGGCTTTGATGCCTGACTCCACTGGCTGACTCTGGTCCTAAAAAGTCACATGAGCCAAAAGAGAGAGAAATGGGATGCCCACACCACAACCCCCTCCCCAGTTCTCCTGGGGTCCCCATGCCTGCAGTGCAACCACTGATGTTGGGAGACAACCTGAAATGTAATGGCCCGTGGCCTTGCTAAGCTCAGTACTGCCTGATGTCATAAACAGACACATACAGCACATGCGTTTGTGAATGCATAGGACTTCAACTTCAGAGAAAGGGATATTAGGGGAAAACATTTCTATGCATTCCTCTGGGAGGAGATAACAGCAATAATAGGATGCTGCTGTGGATGAAGATGAGGATGATGATGATAAAAGTTGAGAAAATAAAATGTACTAGGCTTGATTACAAGATCACTAGACTTGATCACACATAACCAGCCACTTTTTGTTTACTTATATATGAGTATTAATGTATGTACTTAGCGGCCCTTCTCAGGGCCACCAGAATGGGAGGCACCTCCTGGCATGAACTCACTGGATTTCTGCACCCTCTATAAGGTGGAGTACATGACATCACCCTGAGCAACAAGGCAAAAGGAGGTTACTCAGGTCACAGAAAGGGAAGGGAGCTGGAGCCAGTTCCTGGTATCGTGATTTGGCCAGCATGTTCTTCTATCTCTGTTTAACACTGGGTCATGCATTTTGTCCCTGTCTAAGAAGCAACCTGTCGGGGGGAGGGGTCAGATGACTTGCCAAGCAAAGGTATTTGCTTCCAAGCATGATTCCCTGAGCTCAATACCTAGGCTGCACATTGTAGAAGTCTGACCCTTACAAGTTGTCTGACCTCTCACACTAAGTAAATAAATATAAAACTTTAAAAAATAAAACAGCCCACAGGAACAAATTCATAAGCATATGTGAGTTCATCATGAGACAGTCTAACCAGCAAGAAACCAAAAGCAAAATAAATGGTCACGTGGAATGAAAGGAGAGAGGATGGTGCATTCCTGATGCCAGAGAAGACAGCTTTGTTCTGGAAAATGAGACAGAGCTGATCACTCTAGTTTAGCAATAACTGGAGGGCAAAACATGCTCACTGTATGAGCAGGAAGCCAAGGACATGGAGTAAGCAGCTGTGGATGTGGCTGGGCAGAGCCAGTGAAGTCTTTCTTAAGCACATATATTAAAAGCTAATTCATTAACAGTAAATGAAGGGTGGTTTTCAGTTTTTTCTCCATTTCAGTCACTTCCTAATAAAATTTCCTGGCCCACAAACAGAGTTAATTAATTGCCATGACAAGGTTCCCTGAAAGGAACTCACAGTGACCTTCGGAGAGGGTGGGGCCTGGATCAGCTGCCTCTTGTGGCCCATATGGTCCTCAGTGCCAAGCCACAGGCCCAACGTGGCACTCTAAACCCACAGCTGGGTTGCCACCCATTTCTCTCCAGGCTCTGGATCCATCCAGGGAGAAGAGATGGGATGGGTGGGTTTCTCTGTGGTCACGTATATGTCCCCAGATATGCAATGTATAGTTTGAGATGTGTATATGGAGGGTAAGGTGTGTGTGAGTGTGTGTGTGTGTGTGTGTGTGTGTGTGTGTGTGCACGCACGTGCGCGCGCATGTAGGTGTAGAGTGGGAGGATTATAAATGAGGTGTGAAGTGTATGATGTGTATGTGACATGTATGTGATATGTATATGGTGTAGGATCTCTTGTTGTCAACAAACTGGATGGCAAATGGGTGTTCTCCCCAGATATGGACCTCAGGAAGTGAAGTAGACAGCACTGCCACACACCAATCAAAATGAAGGGTAGAGTCTCTCTGATGAGGACTCCAGATGCACCCTTGAGTGACAGACTTATTCTCCTCCTCTCCCATCCCACCCCTAGTCATATTGGCGAGTGGACATCTACTGACCAAAGTGGCACTGGGAACAAAAGTGAGCTAAAAGAGCAAGAAAAGGAGTAAATGGGGGATGGTCGTGAGTTATGAGAGTTAGAGGGCCGTGGAACCCCACTCTTCAAATTCATAGCAGCATCTCAGCTCACCAAGAAAAGCAAGAACAAGAACTGCCCCTTGTCTACAGGGATGGAGGAGAGAGGACCAGCACAGACTGTCCTCAGAATAGAAGTAGGCGGAGGCTTCTTCCACAGAAGCTAACTTGCATTCCAAAGACCCATTCACATAGGAGATAAGCTATATAAAGATTGTACTGTGGCCACCACACAGTCCACCAAGATAGAAAGAGCTCTTAATTACAGCCAAGGCTCTGGGTTAAGCCTGTCCACAACCTCCACCCCACACACTGCAGGAAGTTGACACCAAGACTGGGTTCCCTGAGAACCTTACCCAGGCCACAGAGAATAGGGAGTCGGTACCGCAAGATGGAGGCACTCATCTGGGAGTGCCTAAAGTTATGGGGACAGTAAGACCCAGCACCACAGGCAGCCTTGAGAGCCTTCTGGTTCTCTAAGGTACTTTTGCTCCCTTCAGTAGCTATGCTGGCTGAAAATAGCAGAGTATGGGCTTTGAGAGCAACCAGACCCCCATGTGGCTTCATCAATATCAACATTGCCTCCATTCAGCATCATCTCTACTCAGTATCACCCCATTCTGCATTACAAACATCATCATCAACATCAGTACCATAACCATGCAGCATCACCCCATTCTGCATCACAAACATCATCATCAACATCAGTACCATAACCATGCAGCATCACTCCATTCAGAATCACCCCATTCCGCATCACAAACAGCAACATCAGTACCATAACCATGCAGCATCACTCCATTCAGAATCACCCCATTCCGCATCACAAACAGCAACATCAGTACCATAACCATGCAGCATCACTCCATTCAGTATCATCCCATTCAGTATCCCCTCAATTCACATCACCAGTCGATATGCAATCCCTCTTCGGAATAGTCCCCATTCAGTCCAAGCTACAATGTCACTCACAGACATCTTCCATATGCAGAGGCTATTTCTGATGTCTGGATTCTGTGATGTGCTTTGATTTGATCTTCCCAGATGTTTCCAATATGTTATTGTTAGGTTTTTTTTTTTCTAATTTTGTTTTGCTTTGTTTATACTTGAAGTGATTGTAAGGGGATTTTGCTGCATTTGTCACCAGAACAGACCAGGCCCTCCTCATCTCACAGCTGTGTTTACAAAAATGCCTTCTCCCTGGGTGGCTAAGCGTTAACTTAAATCTCACTTCTTCTGAGGCATTTGGGGAATCCTGGCTATGGAGGACCATGTGACTTTCTTGAGGGTATCCCAGTGAGCATGTGTTGCTCGGGACTGAGTTGCATCTGTCACCCCTTCTCCTGTTCTACTCACCATAGCTTTCCTTTGGTATAAAACCCCCTTCCTTGACGAAGAGCTAGAAATTCTTCACTCCCAAATAATAAAAAGATCATTAGATTTGAGACTCAAATATTCAACCCATTTCCTCTCCAGGGCTAGAAATTGGACTATGAGCAGTCACATGACCTGTCCTGGTCAAACTAGATGGAATGCCAGGCCTAGGAAACAGCCTCCTCTCTTAAGTCTGCAGGCCAAGGAGTTCTATCACACAATGGCAGGCTTCTGCTGGCATTGTCTCTACCCATGCACATCCACCCAACCCCGCACCCCACTCCCAGTCCCAGAGGCACAGTGACCAATGACAGTATCACATGGAGTCTTTGGGTGACTGATGTCCACAAAGCCAGGCCAAGGGAGGCAGCATCCAGGGTAGAAAGGAATAAGGGACTTCTTTTCTGTTCTTTTTAGCTACAGTCTAGGAAATAGCTGAGAGTTTCCTGGTGTAAACCTCTACTTGGCCCTCATTCATTCATTCATTCATTTGTTCATTCATTCATTCACTCACTCATGCATCCCTGGATTCCACTATTCTTCAAATACAATGTTCATCAGAATGCCTTCAGTCAAACCCACTTTCTGCTTCTCACAGCAAGCAGTGTCACCCTGTGGACAGACGCCTATGAATGGAAAGAGAGGAACAAGATTCACGCCGGGTAGTGGTGGAACACGCCTTAATCCCAGCACTTGGGAAGCAGAGGCAGGCGGATCTCTGTGAGTTCATGGCCTGCCTGGTCTACAAGAGCTAGTTCCAGGACAGCTAGGACTGTTACACAGAGAAACCCTGTCTCAAAACAAAACAAAAACAAAAACAAAGACCTAGATTCACTCCGTGAAGCCACCTGACCTTTGACCTTTTAAAGTACAAACACATACAAGTAGTTTTATACGGATTAAGCAGGTTATGTTTATATAGTTACTGATTATATATATCTCCAAACACACACACACAATGCAACAATACTTAAAGAAAACGAGGCTATAAATGTGATAGAGTAAGGGGTACACTATCAGAGGTTGTAGGGAGGAAAAGGAAAGAGTCAAACTATAACATCAAAAAGTATTTACAACAATTTTTAAAAGAAATACAGATTGAGAATTGGCATGCTTTGTGAAGTGCCAGACACAGGCTGGTGTTTTGGAGGGCACTGGGCCTCAGGGTAAACTAGGTCCTCATCCTGCCACCCCTGCATGAAAGGCAGGGATACTCTGCCTACCCCCAGACAGAAGCTGTAGGAACAGGGCCAAGATCTGCAGGACAAATACCAGAAGCACCATGATGGGCAGTGGAGAGGCCTAACTTTACCAAAAGTGAATTCCAGAGCATGCAACCGAACAGGGGAAATCTACAATAGGTGGGTAGAAGAATACAATAGGTGGGCCTATTTCTAGTGGTAAAGCACACAGACAGATGTTTACTGCTGGTGTTTGTTGTTCAGAGATTTGTGTAAGGCACCCTGGGAACAACCGCCAGCACCCAGAGAATCCTTAAGGGTCAGCTTCACTAACTGTGCCATAGAAGCGCCACAATTTCATCATTCTAAGTAAACGCCAGGGCTGGCAAGGCGGCCTGATGGTTAAGAGATCTTGCTGTGCAATCTCAAGGACCAGAGTGATGAGCCTGACACCCACGCACCAAACACCTGTAAGGCTAGCTCTGCAGTAGGCAGAACAGAGGTCCACAGGGGTCTTTGGGCTTCCAGTTTAGCCCAAGGTTTAGGGGAAGACTGCTTCAAAGGAAGAGGCAGAGACTGACAAATTGATTTTTTTAAAAATAATATTGCATATTTATACTTTGAGAATTTTTGTATCCTGAAAAAATAACCACAACTAAACATACAAAATAAAAACAAGACAGCTTTCTTCTTTAAGCCACTGGAGCAGGGTTTTCCATCACCTGTGCGCCGACGCGCTGTCCCTGATTCAGAGGCAAGGCTGGAGATGGTGAGCCCTTACCAGTAGTCACAGCTGGAGGAGGCCAACCTGGGCAGGATGAAGCCCGGAGGCAGCAGTCTGCTTCCAGCCCTGCTGTCCTATGAGCTGTGCAGTATGTCTCAGGAGCTCCCTGAAAAAGTTTTCTGCCATTCCCAGAACATTCCTCATGCAAAGAGGTACTTACAAGTCTAGACTCAGCCTTGCCAAGAGCTAGAACCAGCCTGAAGCAGACCGTCAAAATGACAGTGGTCAATACCAGAGGCCTCTGGCTTCTCAAAGCATTCTGGAATGACAGCTGGAGCTCTTACCCCTGAGCTTGCATGCACTGGATTCATGCCCCTCTGCCAGGGCCATGACATTGCTCTCTAGCTCTTTTATGCTCTCTTATGGCCAGCGTTAACTTACATCAACCCCTTAGACCAGTCCTACCCAGGCTGTCTGCTCCGGCTCAGTTCCCTCTCCAACCACCTCTACCCTGTTCTACTGCTAAGGATGGCTTGTCTTCAGCTCTGCCTACTAGGATCTTAGCACCTGAAAAAAGGAACGAACATTTCTTTCATACAGTTGATGGCTAAGTCCATGGTCAGTGCCTGTTTGCACACCAGAAAACAGGTTATCTTCACTTAGCCCTCTGGACACCAGCGTCCTCATCTGTCAAACAGAACGCGTCATCAGTGCTGATCTCTTCCAAACTCATTCTCTGCATGGCTCCAGCTTTCTTGTAATGGGATGATACTTTTCTTACTGCTGTTCACACAACCTCTCTCCCTGCCCAGATCTGAGCATGCCCAGGTCATGAATGACACCCTACAGTGACCTCACTTTTGCCCCAGCATCTTCTTTATTCAGACTCCTAAACTCTAGGAAATGAGCAGGCCTACTGTTCTCTGTGACTGCAGTACACAGGGATATTAGAGTCCCCAGTGGGTCAAAGCAGCCTTAGGACCTACCTCACCTCCTTTGCCAAGTCCCACACATTCGTGATCATCCTACGTGCAGTACTTCCCACCCTGCATTCTCGGCAATGCCTCCCCCAACACAGGAGGTCCCAGTCTGCTTCCATGCATCTCTACACAGCTCATGTGTCTTCATCGACTTGGGGACAAGGATCCGCTATGACAGGGATCAGCACATGGCCCCCACAGGTATAGAACCTCACTATATGCCTATTTGACTTAAACAGTGGGTTAGTAAACAACGCAGACTGTCATACTAAGGTAAGAAAACCTAGAGCCACACCAATTTGTGGAATAATCTACGTTGTCCTTACTGGGTTTTAGGCCAGAGACATCCAAGGGACCTGCTCCCTCTAAGCCGCACCCAGCTGTCCCACTTCAGGCCCTATCCACCACCTTCCTAAGTCCCCAAGGCTGACTGTACTTCTGGCAGAGGACCCAGTGGGATTCCCATCCAGGGGTGGCTCATTCACCTTCAGTATTCGGCAAGAGAGTCAGAAACTCTGGTTCCAGCACCTCCTCCCAGACCAGCTTCCAACCACAGCCCTTGCTGGACCTGGAGGGGAAAAGCCACACAGCAATCTACTGCTATCCGAGGCCCCTTATCACCACAATAAAGAGGTGAGAGGTACAAACCACAGGCAGGCTGGGGGAATGAATCTCTCTGCACTTGCCATTCTGGGGAGGGGCTGTCCTCAGAATGACCCCTCTAAAATTCTGGAGGTCCCACTTGAAGGTCAGTCCCGGAGCCAGTGTCTGTTCGTCTGCTGTTGTCCAATGCTCATACCCTTCCACACTCGACCCCATAACCACCACACTCAACCATTTCCAGGCAAACAAACTAAGAGACCTGGATCATCCTGGATGTCTGAGGTCATCAGTCCCTGGGCCGTACAGATGACTAGGTGCTGCGAGGCAGAAAGCATGGAGCCGTCCTGCCACCGTTTCCTTTCCTGGCCGCTCACTCTAACTCTCTGACAGAACCTGCCATGCCTCAGGATCAAGCTCTGCTTCCTATTTAACTCTGGAAATTGTATTCTTTCAATTTTTAAAAATAAAAATCTCTTTACTGTAAGGAACGTACAAATTTAAAACATCACACTACCAGGTTAAGGTAGCCCATCAAACAAGCACTTGGGGGAGTCCCAAACTTTATCCCAGTGAATTCTGTATAGTTAGACCACCCTGGTTCTGCCTGTAACCTCAGAAGCTCTGGGTGGTCAGCAGACCAGAGATGAAGAGGATCAGGTCACTTTAATTCCCCTAGTCCTTCCCCTCTGCCCAACACCATCTCAGCCCAAGGAGGGAGACACCAAACAGGTGCTTGGATGACTGACAGCCTCTGCTGGGTGGAGGTGTTGCTCGGCCCCTTGCTTTGCTAACCCCAGGGAATGGTGACTTCGCCTGCCCTGCTTCTGATTATTGCCTCCCCATGCCTCCTCTGAGCTTGGCATACTGCCTATCTCTGCCCACAGAATTTTCTGCGGCCAGTGTAGGAGGCAGGTGGGGATGGCCTCGGAAGGAAACAAAGCTCCACAGGGAAGCAAGTCCACTCACTTTCGCAAAGCCGACGCCTCAGCTTGCCACGGATCTTGTCTATGGCGTTGAAGTCGGAAACGTGGAAGACATGCGCAGACTTGGGCTCTGAAGCAATCTCATCCAGCTCCTCCTTCAGGGCCGCGCCCACACCAACTGCAAAAATGCGAATGCCCGCTGCATGGGCAGCAGCTGCAGCATCCAGCACCAGGTCTTGGCTACGGCCATCCGTCAATAAGATGGCCACCTGCTTGAAGGCACGGTTCCCAGGTCGGCCGCCTGCCTGGGCAGAGAAGCTGCGGCTGGTGATGTAACGCAGCGCGTCACCCGTGTTCGTGTTGCCCCCATGGTAGGTGATGCGGCGCGCGGCCACCTTCACTTCCTCGCGGGAGCTGAAGTGGCCCAGTTCAAAGGCTGTAGTGGGCCGGTCACTGTAGCGCACGACCCCCACACGGGTGTGATCAGGGCCCACCTCAAAGGTATCTACCAGGTTGGCCACCCACTGGCGGACCTTCTCAAAGTCCTCCTTGCCCACACTGGAAGAGGTGTCCAAGAGGAAGACCAGGTCATACTGCACACTTTTGCAGCCTGCATGGAAGAGAGAAAGGGTGACCGGAAGGAATGGGTGGTGGGATTTAGTTCCCCTCCTTCCAAACCCCTGCCCCTCAGACTTCACTCTGGCGCCTGCTTGCCTGCCTTGCCTCTTACTGACATCCCACAGCAGGGTGTGGCTTTACAGAGTTACAGTGAGGACCAACTGAGGATGTGAGACACCACACTGATGTGATTTATGTCCATGGAACACTACAAGGTGTCAAGATCTCCTCTTTAACTTTGGTTAAATAGTGATATCATTTTATTGGTATTTGTGTGTGCATGTGTGTGTTATACATGTCTGTGTACATAGAGTACCTGTACAAAGGCCAAAGGAAAACTTTGGGTTTCTTGCTCCATAGTGTTCTCTTAGTTCTCCAAGGTAGGGTCTCTCACTGAACCTGGACATTTCTAGAATTTGGCTTGACTGCCTGTCCACTGAGCCCTGAAATCTTTCTGCCTCCCTCCATCCCACTGCTTGGGTTACAGCATGTGCCCTAACATGCACCCAACTTTTATATGGTATTAGGAATGTGCCAGGCCCAGTGGTCTAAGGTCTGCTTTCTAACACTTAACTAAATGCTGGAAACAAGTTTCTAGTGGATTTCCAATTCTCATGTAGATTTCCAAGGCTTCATAGAGTCCACTTCATGAGCATTTTACCATTACAAAGTATATCAAATGTAAAATATTTATGTATATTAAATATGCCTACATAGAGAAGTATTATAATGTTTCAAATGCATGTTTTATAAAAATAAATTTTACATAAACTATGTAATGCTTTTTTGATTAAACAAAATCAAGCATTAATATAAGTATTTTCCTCATTAAGGAAGCCCTTAATATGAGGCCTACTCATCCATTTCCCAGTTAGGTTGTTTGAGAGATGGTGTTTTCTAAGCTTTATTGGGGGTTCCTACAGTGCACTGGAGGAGCCATCACAGTGGGAGCAGAAGGGAAGCAGCTTATCAGTGAGGATGTGCTTGCCAACAGAGCAACAGAGGCCGGTGGAGTTCGGGTGCTATGCTTAGAGGGAGAGACTTTCCAGTCCTGCCCCTCACTCCCACCCCTGTTCTGTCTCTGTATATCCGTTGGTCTGTCTCTCTCTCCCTCTCCCTCTGTGCATGGGTATGTACACAATTCTGCAGGTATGCCTAAGGAAACCTGAGGCATACAGAGCTATGAAAGAAATAACTTTATTATTTTATTTGCTTTGTTTTGATATTTGTAAATCAGTAGAAAGCAAATCCCAAGAAGGACACACACACATACACTTCACAGCGTGGCCCGAGCTAATGCTTTACTTGAATCTCCTACACCAACATCTCCCTCCATACAGTCTACAGAGAGCTGAGCCAAACTCTCACCCCTCCTTACCTTTCTTCACATACCTTTCCTCTCACACGCACCTCTCACATGCATCTCCCAAGTACATTCACACACACCATCTCTCACACATATCCCCTCTCACTACCCTTCTCTCATATCCCTCTCTCACACAACCTCTCTCTCTCTCTCTCTCACACACACACCTTCTCACACACCCTCTCTCACAGAGCCTTCTCATAAAAACTCTCTTCATAGCCTCTCTCAACATACACTCGCTTACAAATTCTTCACACAACCATATTCACTAACAAGCATTCTTACACACAGGACCAGTCTTTCACAGTTTCTCGTACACTACAGCACACTCTCACGTTCTCTCACACGTTCTTCTTCTCTCACAGGCCCCGTCTAAACAGATGGCACTTACACATGCATCAGTTGGAGGATAGCTGATACAGACTATATTGCTGATACTCTTATACACTCAGTCATAAACTAATTTACAGGATTTCACCTTCACTTGTGCCCACACATGAATGATGACCATCCCATCCCCAATTTAACGTCCCACCTGCACGCTGGGCCTGACAGCCACCATCACCTCCCCACAGCAGTAGCATCCACAGAAGGCAGGCCGAAGGACTCCCTCTGGGCACAGCCATGGCTTTCCTACTCTTGAGGAAGGTATATCCTGGTCAGGGAGAGATGCTTCGGGATCTAGTGGAGCATTTCCTGTGTGGAAAAAGATAGACCCTGAGAAGCACTCCAGAGCTGAAGGGTCAGGAGAAATAGAGGAATCCCACATGCAGGAGCCAGCCCATCTCCAGCCCTCAGCTTCACCTCTCCCCACCTCTCCCCAG